>VCRD01003601.1:26023-58584 GCA_006783055.1 Trinorchestia longiramus
GGGATCTGGGAGAGTATGGGATCTGGAAGAGTGTGGGATCTGGAAGTGCATGGGATCCGGGATAGTGGGGATCTGGGAGAGTGTGGGATCTGGGAGCGTATGGGATCTGGGAAGGCATAAGATCTTGGAGAGCGGTGTGATATGGGAGAACATGGGATCGGGATGTGCATGAAATTTGAAAGAACATGGGATCTGAAAAAAAGATGTGATCTGGGTGAGCATGGGACCTAGAAAATCTTGCGATCTAGGTGAACTTGGTATCTGAAAGAACAGGTGACCTAGATGGGATCTAGAAGAGTTTGCCTGTACTCGTACATAACGAGTACATTAAATAACAGGTTCGCAGTTCCTGATCTGCCTGCACACAATGAGAAAAGTATTTCTGTTTTCAAATGTAATTTTGCACAGTATTTATCTTATTGATAGGTTCTTAGTCTCTCGTATTGGCGTTTTAGAGGTATAATTGAAGGGTTTAGTAAGAATTTAAGCGGCGTAAGTTAAATAAACACGATAAATGCAAAAGATTTGTTGCACTGATAATTATCAGTGTATAATAATAGTTAACCTATTACGCTTCTGTTTCTTTATTCCTCCCTGTATTTGTCTCTCTCTTTTAGAATTGCAGTTTAACTTTTCATTATATACAGGTGAAAATATTGAACTTAAAAGTCTTACAACTTTTTTCTCCACAGAAGTGTGCGTTCCACTTTTGCTTAGTTACTACAATCCTCACGTAAACATTATCTGAGAATCATCAAGATATTTTCCATCGAAAATTGCCTACGTAAAGCCATGCGTTGGAATGTTAACATATGATATTTAATTTTGAGTTCATTGTAACAGAGAAGATAATTTTACCTCATGTTCATGTTGATTGTGCAGCACCCAGAATTTCCTGGAGTACAATAGAGTGAGATATTTGCAAGTGATTTAGTTACTAAATTAGTCAGTGAGAACTGAAGGAAAACTAGGCATAAAAAGATAAATCTAAGTAAAAGTGGGTAAAATTATATAAAATTCGGTTAAATTTTGTAAACCTATCAATATTATGAAAAATCATCAGAAATCCTTGAGCCAATTGAGCAAGTAAACAATACATGTATTATATGAATAAATAGCCTTTAAATGTTACTCCCACCATACCTCATGGTCTATTGTTCTGTGACATCAGTATTGTCGGTCCTCATATTTTTGTGATAATGCTTTCATTTTCCCCCTCAGAAGTTAATGCGAACATTAATTTAGCTTTCACATTTTTCATACAAAAAGTTTTCAATTGATAATCCTAAAAATGGACGATGAAACATGGCAGGTGTTTCAGTATTTTTATTTATATCTATAATTAATTTGAAATTTATTGCTATCTATTGAATATAGACAAAACTTGAACACCGCTACAAATAAACTGATAAATAAATATTCACTAAACAAATATTCGCTAACGGCGTAGGAAAAGAAGGCTAGAGACGTTATTTGTAATGCAAAAAAATATTGAGCTCTCTTTTTAACATGATTAAATAAAACAGTGTTCCCTTTATGAATATAGCATGCATTTGTCACAGAGTAGAACATAACTCGCACAGGTCTCAAGGTTATTATTCCTAGTTTTTTAAATTTCTTGATACCTACATGAATCTAGTTTGAAGAGCTTTCAATAAATTTTCATAATGAAAAGTGTGTTTTATGCCTTTAACGTGCTATGCTAAAAAAAGTTGCACACATATTGCACATATACATAGAATATAGTTGTTCATCGAGTTGAATTAGCACTTGAACTTCGATGAAAATTAGTAACTGCTCAGTTAATCGCTCATTGAACTGATAAAAAGGCTTCAGAACACAATTTGTAATTCGTGTCAGAGTGAAACGTAACTTTTTATGGATAGTATAATCTATTTTTACATAACAGACTTAGTGATATTACTAGTATAAATTATTTTTACAAAATAGACTTAGTGATTAGTTCGAAAGGTATTATTATGATGATAAGGAACCATGATCCCAATGGGAGGTAGCCACAATTTCTACTTTAGTTGTTCATCAATTTTGATGCGTTGAAGAGTCCTCACATCTAAAGGAAGAATTACTCGTGTATTCCGAGAGAGTGCTCTGAATTCTTTTCTTTATTTGTGAGCGAGCAATTTTCCTCAGGGAATGCTTGCCTTGAACATAACGAGAATGCTTTTAAATTAATCTACGCTTTCAGGCAACACTAAGGCAAGCGAAACTGAAAGAATACTGAGAATCAAGCTCTTCCTGTCACCTAAATATCCCAAACAGGCACATTTTAAGGCCAAATGCAGTCTTTAAACCACCAAGCGCACACAACTGACACTCATATTTACATTTTAATGGAAAAAGCATTAGAATATTCAGTATGAAATAAATGGGTGGCCATTGTTTCGAGGCCTTCCAACATTTTCAGCTTAAGAATACCTTCACCACCCTGTGGTGAGAGAGCTGTATAATCTGCACGTTAAGTGCATCATGCAGCATTGTCGGAAGGTCAGGTCAATGTGCTGAGTAAAATTTATTACGGGATGATAAACAGTACAAAGCCGAGTTTAAGATAAATCAGATTATCCTTTGAACTGTAAAAAAGTAATTTAAAGAACTAATTTCTCGTGAAAAGTAAAGTAAGAAGTAGTGAAACTGGAAAATTAACTTTTTAAACGTATGGAATATCTAAATCTTAGAACAAAAGTACAAATAAATATACGACCACATATGACTGAAATTATTTTTGCTGTGAAAATGTTTCTAAAGACACTTTGCATAAAACAGTACGAATGAACAAAGGTTTCTTGTTATCAAGTCAGATAAAATGTACTTTGAAGTGCGACATTTGATATAGCTCGTTAATAATGACATACTATTAACACTTCATTAAAAAACATACTGCAACACAGTACGTCAGGTACGCTTGCATTGCGTGCTTTGTCTCCTGATGCAAAACTGAGTAAGTTTTTTCTGCAGCAAGGCACGAAAATCATTCACTAATGTTATGTCGTACTTACTAAACGAGAGAGCATGGCTGTGTCACCGCAGCTGGGTGCAGGAAGTGGGTTCTATATAAGCCCAGCAAGGGCCTAAAAAGAAGGAAGGCAGCTGGGCCAGGCAATTATGAGGTTCCCTTGGTGAGGCGACAGTCCCTCCCGTCCTATGCGTCATGCTCTCAACCCATTTAGATGAACATCGTCGGCCTATGGGGTGGGTGAAGCGTGGCTCACAGACGTGTAATTGGCAGTATGGTAATTTAATAAACGGGTGTGTGTAGATATTTTTACGTCAATGGTTCTTCTTGGTTACTTTTTTAGCTTGTACAAAAGGGGAAATGTGTGTCTTTTCATGTACTCCACGACTTATGAAAAACGTGGTATAGTCGCAGGCATGGACAGATGTATGCGAGAATACGTCTATGCACTGGCCGGATGAACAAAATGATATTCATAAACAGACACAATTCATTTCTGGTTTCCTTCCACTAACGTTTCCTATGAACAACGATTTCAAGTTTATCAAAACTCAAAATAGATCAAATGGTCTGCTGTAAATTATACAACTTTTTGAAACGAGAATATTTTGTTTTAGACAGTGATTGTTGTTTAATGATTTAGTTTGTTTAGTCACATGTAAAATTTATCATTCTGTTGAATGGGATTTAAATTTAGAAGCTTTTTTTGAGCTTAATTCAGCCGGTAAATACGTAGAAGAAATACATATATGTACGAAATGAATTAGACAAACGAGATTTAACTTAAAAATGAAAGCTTTGCTTATCTCCAATGTTAGACACGATATCATTGCATGATCTTATCATATCTGAGTTTTGAACGAAGAAAAATTCGGCAAATGCGAGTGCAGTTTTTTTTAAATAAAATTTTTGTTTTCTCCCATTCACCCTGTACAGAAAATAACGTAATTTTACTGCTGTATTTGTGACTACTTATGAATATGCATACTAATATTCCATGATAAGAAGCGTGGCACTTGTGTCCGGTGTGTAATTTGAAGGGTGGGCATCTGAGGGCGGGTAAGGGGCTTCAACTAGGCCTGCTTGACCCGTTCTCTGTAGTTGGTGTCAAGACGTGCTGGTGTGCGGTGTACCTGTGTCAGTCGTGCGCTGGTCAACTGACTGACTGCAGACTTGAAAATCGCGCCACATGTAAACCAGCCATTCCATTTGAAACGTTGATTAATTGAACTTATTGCGCGAAGAGAGTGGTCTTCGTTCATCCTGTATTTTGGTGACTGAAAAATATTGTGGCTGTGGTTCATGTGAAAATGGGAGTCAAGATTTCCCTCTGCATTATCACAACATGTCTGCTAATTGCAGGTTGGTTCTTATGAATAATTATAGTTACTATCTGAGCTGCATTTAAGTTCATCGTTAAGTCGGGAACTCATACTGCTTGAACTCACTCTTTTACCGTGTGTTTTGCGTGGTTATTATTTAAGCTTTGATTACTTAAAATTATATTCTTTACAATGTTATAAGATTGTAGGAAGCCTAAGCGTTTTGTGTACATGCGATAGAAGTTAATTTTAAAATGTTTCACGCAATCAATGTTTCCCTCGTCTATGTTCTATTCACATTTTGATAAATTAGAAAAATATTTTTAATTTAAAATCGGCAAGTTTTTTAGTAGTTTTCATAAATAAACTCAAATAAATACCCTGACCCTAATATTCTATTTGAATACACTTTAGGATCATTTAAATAAAACCCTTTTACATTTCTCTCATGGGTTATAAAAGATATAACTCCTCAAAAATGGTTTATTCATCAGTTTGTAGGAGCTTCGTATACATATGCCTAAAAATATCTAAATAAACTGGTATTTCCATTCAAAAGACTGCCTAATTTACGCTGCTCATGAAGTTCATGAAATTCTGGTTGTTTAATATCCCATGATTTCTAGCTCTATGATAGGGGATCTAGTAGGCACAGTGGTCCGGGGCTTGAGAGCTACAGAGGGGCCCGTAACTGAAGGATTATTTAAGAAATTATTGTGCATTAAAATTATTAATACATAAACGCATAAATAAAAATGATATACAGGGTGTCCATAAATCTCTTTACCATTTCAAAAATTGATAACAAATACAATTGATGATATTTTATTGAGATGCGTTTTATTGTGTCCAGTGTTTATTAAAGTTTTTATTTATGTTTTGCATTTGTGTGTTTTAGGGATCCTGTGTGTGAAAGAGGTGCTGTTGAGACTTTTATAAGAGACTTTATGGACACGCTGTATTTTAAACATAATATTTATTTCCAAACTAATATCTCAAAATGATTTTGCAAGTCCTAGGACCTAAAACTGGTTTTATGTTGGAGGATTTTGTCCCCATGGGTTTTTGTCTCCAAATACAAGTCTTGGAGACCCTGACGATTACGCAACAAGAGCTTAGTTCTGCTTTAGTATTTAGTGCAACATAGATATCATTCTAATAGCAGTAAAAAACCATGTATATTAAATGTGCTAAAAAAATTCTAGTAATGTAGATTTGAAACTACAGTATTCTGAAATAATTCGTAATATCGGATGCTCGAAAAAGTTCATGCGTTTATTTAAATTTTCATGATTCAACAAAGTTCACGTAATTTTTCAGGGCGGCTAATTTTATCTTGGTACACTCGTCACATTTGAATTTAATTTTGTCACTTCGGTTTCGTTTGGACACGGCTTTCTAAAAGTTTTGAAGCATTTTTTATAATTTCACCAATGATCTGATGTACGGTATGGAATGAATAATCAACCTTATGATTTCGCTTTTTAAACAGTATTTATTTTGTCAATTTGCAAATTAAATTAGGGAAAATTACCAGGAGTTGACGCAGTCTCCTGAATTTCAAATAGTTCATTTCCTCTGCGGGTATCTTTTTTCGTTTAAACAAACTCGGGATTCTTGATTTTAACGAAATTATGTGATTGACAGATGTTCATATGCGATTGGGTTCCTACATTCGTGGATATTTTTTATAATTCCGAGTGAAATCACACTAGAATATAGTAGGTAATCTGAAATAATATACTCTGGTAAAATATATAGTACATATAAAAATTATAGCTGGCTTTATTGTACATTTCCTGGCATTGGTTTTAATTTAGATCAAGACTATTTTTCAAATCTATTCTTCTCCACGACTTCATTTTGCACAATCGTGAGAGTGAATCTTCTTTCAAGTATGGGGTAAAGCTTGATAGTTGTCATTTGTGAAAATTAATTTTTATTTATGCTTTTTTCCGAAATTTTTAGTTTCGATCTCAAATTTCCGATAGGCGTGATGTGGGTTGCAAACTTCCTTTCTAAAAGTTTTAGCCTTGAAACGAAAATAAGGAGGAAGAACCCACTTAATTCACCAGCTACAATAACTTGCAAATTTCCAAACCTTAGGCTTATGCGTTACTAATTTCAGTGACTGCTTAATATCTTTCTTTTAATGACATATTAACTCTCGGTGAAATTTCTCCTACGACGTTATTGCAATCGCACGGAACGGAGGCAAGTTTACCGACCAAAACTGAAGCCGTCTAATTTTCTCGTGTTTTTGCAGAGTTTGACGTTTGGGTTGAGAGTTGTCTGAACACCGTGTCCATACCTCTGACCTCGTGACTTGGCATCATAGGCGAGTGTCACGCAAGCTCTTGCAAGGCTTCATTAGCCAGAAATTATTTTCTGCTCCACAAAGAAACAATCGTCACCGTTCTTTTTCACGGAATCAACCGAATTTCCAACGTGGTCGATGTCTTGGTCATATCTAATTATTTCTCTGTCTATAGTGCGCAAGTGAAAGATTCCATGTTTTCAATTTAACCTATGGGAAAATCCGAATGGGCTTTCACGTACAGAAGCGCAAGGGAGTGTATTTACTTTTTTCCTATTTCACTTCTGCGGAACCTTCGAAAACATTTATGCGCTACATCTTCAAGAACCCGTCCGAAATCAGAGACCCGCCCAAATCAGAGTAAAAATGTACTTCCAAACGGGAGGTACATTTTTATTCTGATTCTTTCCAAAGTTAAGTTTGCACCAATTTCATGCTAGTATTTCATCTGTTGCATTCTACAGTAACTTGATTTCGTGATCTGGAAATTGTAATAAAGTCCATGATTCGAATCGTGAAAATTGTAAAATTTATTTACGTGAAGATTTTTAGCATACCATTTTTAGTGGGCTGTACAAAATCAATCTTTAGCGTTGAAAAAACCCAACTAGTTTTATAGTAAAGTGTTCGGTATATTTCCATACACTTTCCACCAAAAATGGTCACTTTGTTAGTCATTTTTCGTACTCTGGAGTCTGATACCAGTGGCCAGAGTAGGGGTTGTATCCTGAAGCACTTGAAAACATGCGAGAGAAGCAATTTGCTCGGCTACGCTTTTTTAGATACGAATCGAGCTCAGTAATCAAAGGCTTCTGGAGACGCACGTAAACATACACTGTCACTGTCACGGGAGAGGGTGACGTAGATTCATAAATCTCGGCTGTTATTATTTAGGATTAGGAGGACGGTTGTTGGGTGGCGGTCGATATTACGCAAGAAGTTAGAAGAATGGATTGTAAAGAAGAGCTTGATATGTTGTTGGACTAGAAAATTACCCTCGCACAAAAGTAGGAGAGATGAATGAAAAGTTGGTAGGAATGTTCATGGGACACCACGCTGTATCGTTACATCAATTCTTTTTATTTGCATATGCAATTGCATGTAAAATAGTTTTAGAACAGAATTACAGTTGTATTGTTAGATTTTTTGACTATGGGGCTGAGCATAAAGAGAGTGTCAAGGATCTGCACTCGATGTAGAGTGTGTTCTTATTTTTAGCGTTGATTAGATTAGTGTTGATCTTCTACGCAAACAGCGAAAATACCCGATAAAATGAACAAATATGCCTCTAGTGTGTTCAGGATCATAAACAATTTTATCAAGTGCATTACTGAGCCTGCAAAAAAACATTTCCGAACATAACACACTTCACAAGAGAAATGCACTGACGTTGTCATGGGCAAAGAGGTAAATGAACAAGAGAACCGTCGACGTACGGAACAGAGTAACAGCGGAGAACAAACCAGTAATTCTTTGGTTAATGTCTGGACAGCAAGTCACTGGCCGTGCGTGGGTCATCACGATCTAATGACAGTCCTGGCGGAACAAATTGCATGACCACGGCTGTGTGATGCCGACCTGCAACTTCAGCATCAACATGCGGCACGAACTAATATTCAATAAAATTTCTAGCCAGGGATTCATTACCCACTCAATGTTGTATCGTGGCCGTAATTCCTTTGTGTATTTAGATTCTTCAGCTAACCAAACCTCCATAACTCTACTTACGGAGATTCATATTCAATTCAGCAGGCCCAAATGTTGTGCCCAGTTACTTTCTTTCAGACGTAGTGAGCGCATACTGATGAAGCTGCTCACTTGTCTGCTGTTTTCATTTCGTCTATCTGTATGCTGTAATCCGTGAAATTAAGTTAAATCTAGTGATAGTAGAGTAGAAAACATGAGGCATAGGCGAATAATGCCTTGTGGTGCATGTGGCATAAGTTTGCGACTCTAGATGACAGAGCAGTGCATGCTCTATAAAGTATCACTGATTGATTTATCGCATGTGATACAAGATTAGTAGCGCATCAAATTTGTGCTCTCGTATTAAAAGAGAACTCTTGTATGCCAGGCACAATTAAGATATGAGATTTTAATATCATGGTATCCAAGTAACGGAACGTAAATACGTTTCCGATTCACCTTCTACAGCTACTGTAAATGACCTAGGTGATCATGTATCAGAACCCTGTGTTTCGCGTTCGTTTTATATTCCAATATTATGCCTTTTGTTCATTTATACACAATTATATGCATATAAACCCACAACACAACCAAAAAATGGGCCCAAATGTTAATTATTATTTGTTATTAGTACCTAGAAAACCGGTTACACGCTCAACAGAGATGTTCTATCTGTTTTGGAATATATGAACCAAACACAAGAATTTATCTAATACATGCAAGTGGTATTCTAGATAAGTCAATAATAAAAAATTTCAGTCTACTTTTTGGGTCGCTCTGTTTACATACAGTTTGAATGAAAGCTTGAAAATTTTTGGTATAGTTAAAGTTTAAGGTGATTGAGATGGAAAATTTTCAGTGGAATAACTGAAATTTGGTACTAGTAGTTCGTGGGGACAATTTTTTTTACGGAGTCTGTTGTGCGCTGTACAAGATTTGTGTAGTCCCATATAGTTTGGATGTTTTATTGGCTTGTTGATTTCGTTATAACTTCTTCATTTTGCTCAAATTTGTAGGTTTGAAGAAATAAACTTTTGATTTGAACCCGGCGAATAAGTTTATATACTTACCAATAAACTGCAAAGAAACGTTCAAAAATGTTCGCGTGCCCTCTGATAATGATAATAATGATAGATACAATCATTTTATTCTTATCGGAATTAAAAGTAGCTTAGGAGGAGCTTAGTTCAATCATAAACTTCGAGCAAGATTCATTCCCACTACTGGATGAAATTATGTTTGACTTAATTAAGCATATTTCTACAGAATGGGAGTACTGTCTCCTGACAATAACTCACAATGATGGTCTATAGAGGACGAAATTACTGTGCATAAAGTTGTTTTATTCATGGCGTATTGTGAGCTGAGGATCATTTGATAAAAGTACATCCAGTTTTTATGGATCGTAAATTTCTTCATTTTTCTCTCTTCACGATATGTTCAGTAGTTTGGGGCCACCTTGAGTCGTTTATGGTGGTAAATAGTCGCATAAGTGACTTGCG
Source organism: Trinorchestia longiramus (assembly GCA_006783055.1). NCBI lineage: Eukaryota > Metazoa > Arthropoda > Malacostraca > Amphipoda > Talitridae > Trinorchestia > Trinorchestia longiramus. The sequence continues at coordinate 35,825 of VCRD01003601.1, forward strand.
ACAACGCACTATTTTCTCCAGACCTCGGCCTTCTTTATTAACTGCCGCGATAATTTTTTCCAGAGTTCTTCTATAAAATACGCCTGTTGGGGCAAAAATGTTAACCAGTTGCACCAGATTGTAATTTCGCCCACGGTAAAAATTTAAAATTGTTAGCAGTTTTATACAGTCCCATAAAAGAATAGAGTTATTTAATAATTTTATTTTGAAATTTTTCATTTTTACATGAAGTAAATAATTTTAGAGATGAATCATAAATTGTTTGAATCTTATAAGCTAAAAATAATGCACAATTTTACTAGGCGAAGAAAAAACATCATGGCAAGTTACGTATATAATCTGCGTGTATTTTGTAGGTGTTCAAAATTGAAAGAAATATTATGATTGTTTTTCCTTGGCTAGGACGGCACCTAATCTCTCACGATAAATCTCTGGATATTTTGTGTCGTAATTTTTCCAGTTAGCCGTAAAAATGTCCAAATAACTCTCCATTTTTCTTGAGTGATTTATTCATCAAATTGGATACTGTTCAAAATATTTTGCTCCTATAAAATACCTCATTCCAATTCACCGAGTTATTTCGGAAATTGTTTTTCTCAGTTCACTCTTCAACTTATATTCCAATTTAAGATATTTGAAGAACAATTTACGTCCACAGCATTGAACATTCTTTGTAAGTTTTAGTCTTAAATTACAATGCCTACAATTCTACATTAAACGTATCAGTCTTTCAATAGCACGCAAGTAACTGCACCTTAGCCAGAAAATTAGAAAACCGCCATCAGCTTTGTTGAGATTTGTTAAGCATTTCGAAGTAGTTTGAACCGACCTTGTATTTTAACATCTTTTCTGAAATCGCACTTTTGAATATAACGGAGTTTGTTCAGCCACAGCTGTGTTCAGGCACATTGGTGTTCAGGCACAGCTGTGTTCAGGCACGAATGTGGCAAATGTTGCTTGCCAAGACAAACCTTTTCAGCGTTTTGTCTTGGTATGCAAAATTTTCCATCCACTTCTACTGTGGAGGAAAACAAGGATTTAACTCAAAGCCACGCGACAATGAATTACCGAGCCTCGGTGGTTGTTTTCTATGGCATTGTACAGTGATTAGGAGCTCAACTCTCTCTTCGAATTACGTATGGTAGACGATACTAAAAGCTCTGAAGTTGAAACGTAATCTCAATACAATATACGTATTCTTCTGCCCGGTATGCGATTATCCTCTTGAATCAATGAAGATTTAGAAATACACGAGGTTATAAATGCACTTTTCGCTTCCAAATGCACCTTGGTAAACCTACTCTGTAATTATCTCACCTGCTCGTGAAAGCTTGTTTCGGAACATTACATTGCCACGTACAAAAACCGTTATTACACGGCATGGTACTATGGTAATAATCTAACCAGCTTGGTCGACTGGTTCACCAGCTTGGTCGACTGGTGAACCAGCTTGGTCGACTGGTGAACCAGCTTGGTCGACTGGTGACCAGCTTGGTCGACTGGTGTACCAGCTTGGTCGACTGGTGAGCGAGTCTGCTTTCGAGCGGGAAGACCCGGGTTCGAATCCCGCTGCCGACATGGTTGACGCGGCTAGAAATACGGCATGGGACTTGGGTATACAATCGAATAATTATCGAAGTAATTATCCGACCCAAGAATGGGCCAGAAGGTTCGTTCCTATAGCCTCGTTCTATTCTATTCTATTCTAATAATGGACCGAACGGTTCGGTCCAATTGCCTCATTCTATTCTACCACAAGTCATGGCCGATCTTAACTACTATAGTCAAAAATATTAGTAAAAATGGAAACCGAAATCATTGTGATGACATTCATCTGTTCAAATTTAATGTGCAACCTAGCTTTTAACTCTTTAACGTTTTGTTGTAACCCTACGAGTGTCATCCCGTAGAGTTTTAGCCTACTGGAAAATTTTTTTAATGAGACTTTATATAAGAAGCGATTTTTCTCATTGAAGTGTCCGGATTTCATGTTAATGGGATTCTCAACCTTCATTACATATGTATATCCATCGTTAACTTAGCATATGCTTTGATAAACCATTTTTTACGTAGTTTTTGCCCCAGTTTACTTATTAACGAGTTTTAGAAACAAGCACGCTTCAGAGAAGCAGGGTCGTGAATACAATTTTACTCTGAGGAAATAATAACAAGCATTATCGATAACAAGTTTGAATGTTAAGTCTACATATGTTAACTAAAAGTTGTACTAAATCCGTCAGTTAAATATCAAATTCAAGGTGAAGGGGTGTGCAGCATTTGTATACTTAAATAAAAACAAGAATAAAAATGACAAACGTTATAGAGGCATCGTGTTGACAAGTTTGTATACATCTTTATGACAAGTGAATCATTACTATTTTTTAAACCCATATGATAATTTATTTTCACTTGCTTACTGCCCGATTAGTTTTTATGACTTCTGACAAAATATTTAATTTCTGTCTCTAAAAGTATAATTATTGATAGAAAGTAGATGATAGAAAGATGAAACATGAGCAGTTACAAAGCTTCGAACAGACTCTGTTCAAACTGATCTTTTTAATTGAAGGTAGTGAATCACTGAAGTTGAGCTTCAGACGTACCAACATGATCAGAAGCCTGTCTGGGTTTTGCTCTGTGAGAGGACACTGCAGCGGCTCTTTTAAAGACACGCCGATCATTGCCTCTACTCCTCGGCCATTACACGATCTGGAAAGCCCTTGGATTTTCCTCGGTGCAGTTAAGCCACTAAGCTGGAATACAGGATTAATTTTTGTTTCGTTTCATGAATATAATTGTACTATAAATTGTCGGTTTGTGCGTATATTATAACTAGGAATTTTGAAGGTAAATGATTCGCGCATGCATAGACCCAGAAGTTCTGCCGTTGGCTTTTGTAAACTCTTTTCCGTATTCGTAGACGAACAACATCTAGTTCAACGTCTGAATTTGCAGCTTGAGAAAAATGCAATATAAATGAAACTGCAATTTGTTGAGCTGGCGTTTTCATTTCATAACAAAGGATGTCCACGAACAATGAAAATAAGCCTCATTTGTAGTCCATTCTTATAAAAATTTGTCGTGTTTGTGTAAAAGTTGTTCATCATACATTCTTCATTAAAATTACTTTAAAATATTGAAGTTTCTGCTCAAAATAGCTAAATAAGGAACCGTAAAGTTTTCGTTTGCCCAAAGTTTTTATTCCAAATTTTGTGTTCATCTTTTTTTTTTTAAATCTCAATTTAAAATGAAGGCACTTTTGCGCAACCCATTTTTCACTACCAGGAAAAATGACAAATTTCCAATAACTACCACTACATTTTAACTGTGAGTTTTTCCAGCACCTGAGCTAACAATATCAAGTCGTCCTATTATGACACAAAATATTATATTTATAATATTTTTATTCTTCCATAATATTATATATTGACACAAAATATAATTTGAATGCTTATAATCAGTGGCAGCTTGCAGCTAATTTTAAGCTTGTTCCTCTTGCAATAAATCTTTTCGGCAGTTTCAACACAGCAAAATAATAAAATTTGTCTAGAAAATAACAAAATATACTTTCTGAGAATTGGAACACAGACCAGAAGTGTGAGGAAGTTTCAAAAACTCTTCACACTGTAATGAACAGTGTTTGAATGTACTTAAAATAAGGAAGTATAATTTCTTAAAGCAAACATGTAACGTTGAAGAACCGTTCACTTTTCCAAATTAAGCTTGAGCACGGAAGTGATAGAAAATTAGACCTGGGATGAAAAAATGATTCTTAAACAGGTGTGCAGTGAAGAATTTTGTTTGGCTGTGTCATTTACCGGACAAGTAAATTCTAAACAAAACGTGAATGTGAACAGTAATCTTGTTTTAATCAACATTCTTCGATTTAATTTATTTGACATTCATGTTGGTCATTCAATGGGTGAGAAATTGCTTTTTCAAATTGAGTAAAAATGAAATCATGACCAAAAGTCGCTTCAAAAGCTTTGCATGATTTACCCACAAAAAATGAGGCAGTAACTCAAGCATTTCAATTTTTACAACATATTTACGTTTCGATATGCCCAACTCATTGCTTAAGCATGATTGAACCGCACCTGTACTATCTCCCGTGGCCAGTTCATTCCGAGGTTCCCTATCAGATTGGCACGTGATATTCAGCGACACATAAAATACGTACAACTGCCATTTGAACAACATAAGTGTAATAACAAATAAAAAGAGTATATCGCTTAGACTTTTGCCTGTAAATCTAAAATCGATGTACATTCTTTCGTATGCAAATCATATAGTGACTTATCAGAAACTCTGACCTCAGAATAAATTTTGGTTAGAATAATTTAACCAATATTGTTGTTTTAGGATTGACGATGTTTCCTGATTTCCTTCCAAAAATGACCAAGTTGTACCGGAATATTTGATCAAACCGTATTTAGTATTGCTACATGAAACGAATAGATTTCTCAATGTCTGTTATCTCTGTGTAGCCCAACAGCCGTTTTCACCGTAGGAATATTTATAAAATTATGGGGAAAGTATATGTAAAATAATTCATAGAAAACACAAGATTTTACTCAAAAACCTTTCCAGGATTCGTCAACCAATACAATTTGCTAGTAAAAAATTGGCATTAATTTTTTTCTCGCTTTCCGCTATACGAACAAATAAAAAACCGTTAATTTCTTACAATGATGCATCTCATTTAGATTTGGAACACAACGCTAGGGAAATACACAAAAAGTAGGTAAGCAGATGTAATAGTTTTGCTATTTGCTTGTTAATAGCAATAAATAAATTACACCAAGAAAATCTTACATTGTTTCGGAGCTTTCTGCGTGTAAGAAAGGCTTGAGATTTTTCTCTCCATATGATGAGTGAACATAAATTAATTCTAATATTTCTTCCTCATTCGCAATCCTGAAAAAGATTTTCCTCACTTTTGACCGAAATTTTTTCTAGAATCATGCAAAGTCTCCATCACTAATTTTAAACTCTCAAATTTCACCTGTTCAGTAATAACAAGCTTTTTAATAACCTATGAATATAAATCTCCCTACAACTATTCAATTTATTCTCTGCTCTTTAAAATTCTTCGTCAGTAATTCTTTAATTAATTCCCTGAAGCATTGAAGTGGAAGATATCATCACTGTTGCCCGGTAACCGAGTGCAAAATGTTGAATTTAACCTAAAACTCAGTGCTTTCTAACAAATAAAGGTACTTTCGGTCGCTCGGATTCTCATGAATACGCAATTGATCGTCACGTGCGATGCTGCTTTTTTCCATGTTAAAATTAGCGCCATTATCGGGAACCGGAGAGGGATCGTTTATAGAGGCAGATTATAACTCGAAAAATTAATAAAGTTCGTTCAGCGAGCCATTCTATATTTTCTAGGATGCAACAATTATTCTATTGCAGCAGGACTAGTTATGTGAATACTGAAGTGAATCATCGGGATAGTGTACTGAGTGAATTTAAAATGATTGCTGCTCTTTATCGTTCAAGCATACTTTTCATTGATACGTCAATATTTTTCCTAGTAAATACGAGATTGGAATAGAAATGCTATGGGTAGCATCAATTACATAGTTTGTTTGTGTATGGTTTTATCTTTTGCCCGTGTTGAACGATTTTCTTTAAAAGTTATGTCGTAGAGGCGATTTAATTTTACATTCTTTGGTCGAGTGGTGTACATCCCAACTTGCAATGCAGGCAAATTCAGGTTCAATTCCCGTAGCTGCCTTAGTCTGTTTTTGCCTGACCATCGGAGGACGAAAAGCACGTCCGGCATGCTGCAACAGTGGAACCCGTAGAAAGACTAAACTTCCATCAAGCTCATCGAAGCGCCACTACGAACCTCTACTTCAAGTTGCAGCATAAAGGACGGGAATAGTCTCTTTGAACATCATCATTCCTCCTAAGATATTGGCATTAAGAATTGAAGATCTATTGTATCTGTACTGTATACATGATTGGAAATAAAGTTTTATATTTTTTTATTTTTTCTTGCAATAAAAGTACGGCAATGAAAATGCTGAGATACATCTTTGTCTATAAAAAATACTCATAAAAATTAGAACTCACTCCTGTGCTTCTGTAAATAATGTTATTAATAAATTGCTTTGCAACCTTGCTTTGCTATCTCACAGCGAAATTGAAAGCGCCAATTTTGAACGCAGTGACAGAGCAAAACCATTCGATAGACGTTTTGTTAATTTTTGGTATCGAAAAAACGATACTAAATTAATTCAATTTTGGACTACAAGAAAGTGATGTTTATTCGTCATGTCTAAATAATCGATATTTCCTTTTTCTTAATATTTATACCAGTCTCGCTTGTTCCTCGCTGAGGCAAACATGCCCAAGCGTGGTTCTAAATTATTCGTGACTTCAGTGTAGTTCCTGGTTTCTTTCATCTGGAAAACTCTCCTATTGTCCAGTCATCTCTGTAGACAGAAAGGACCTGCGGCCTTTAGAATGTAGGCACTTTTTTCTATGAATGCCTAAATTCTGCCGCGTTCTCGATGTTTTAAGAGCATCGTTATGATTGGCAGGTTCGCCTCGTGAGCAGACACCGCGCATCACAAGGGATCGGCCGTACAAGGCGGTGTCTTCTGTGCCTCCATAAAGGCCAGAAAATGAAAAGGAGAAAATTCCGCACAGGCTTGTGGAAAACTTGAAGTTTACAGCTGTCAGTCATCGTGAAACTGGTTTCTAATTATTTTTTTATTATTTCAGTAGTGGTGTGGTCTTCGAATATAGGGATAATTTAGTAATTTCTCGATGAACGAAAATTCAAAACTGATTGGTTGATTCGTAGAATTTTCTGGTTAAGAATTTTGTTCTTGTTCAGTACTTTTCCAGTACAAAAAGTCACTTTTTGCGAACAAGACTATTTCCAGAGACTGATGATTTCATAGCCATGCTAACGGCAAACATCGATGAGCAAAAATTGTAAATGCGTTTAAAATGGGTAAACGATCTAGATAAAAAAAGTTCATCCTTTTCAAGCGTCATTTCATTTTACTCATAACTAATCTATGTGTTGCTTTCGTGCGAAAAAGTTACTACGGAAATTTAAGCAACTTTAACCCTTTCGGTACCATGATGCAAATATCAGAACCTTTTCAACATACCTAACATCAATTTTTAAAAATAAATGCTTTGTGATGTTTTACGGTCACTGCATTGTCCTGATCAAACTGTAGCTTGCACTACCCTACCAGCGTTTGCACAGACACACGTGTTGCTCTGCATCTTAAAATGTGCAAAATTGGAGCGGTACTTATATGTGCCCTCAGTATCGAAAGGGTTAAATAATACACTTGACTGTCTCAATCAACAGTAACTGAACTTTTTTCTATATTTTCTGAGCGATTACTAGCATCGTTTTTAAAAGTGTTGATCAACTTATTTGTACCTTAAAGAATTATTCAAAGAATTTAGAAGTTTTGTTGACAATTTCGCTGTAATATATCGTGCATTGTTTTATTTTAGGATCTTTTATTGAATAAATTTTCCAGGATCACTATTAGTAATATAAAAAATTACTTGTAACGAAGTTATGAATGACATGTACACCAATCACATGCTATCAAAATTTATTTTGAAATACAAAGGTCGATAGAGTTACACTGTACGTTCTCATTTTGATAGATAAAGAACATGTATTTTGTTCAAGCGATCTTAATCTTATTTGTTACGAAACAATCTTTTGCTGAAACCATCAAAATGCTTCAAAATCTTTAATGAGCTCATTTACAATGTTCAATTGTCACAATCTGCGTGTGAATATTTACTTGCATTTCCTCTAACAAAGTTCACCTACACATAAAACTATTCCTTGGGCATAAAATTACGGTTTGGCATTTGAATCCGGTAACCTGTGAAAACCGCTCCTCTACTAATGACAATTCACCATCAGTGGACTAATTTCATTGCAAACTCTTGCCACCGTACATTTTCTGGATTCAATCCTTATTTGCAAGTAAAATTGAATGAGGCTCATAAAATGGTCCGATGTATCGGTCTTTTGTTGCAGGGAATGGTGCTCTTGAGCTGAGGCTGATTTTGAGTCGCTCTTTGTTTGTTTTCTGAGGACCCTCTGCCGAGGCTTGTTTGACCGCGGCCCGCAAGTCAACAGAAGGTGCATTGTGCCATTCATAACCGTCCGGCACCCATCAAACCGATGTTTGTGAACAGAAATTGCTCCTCCTCCATAGAATTCGTTCCCACCAAAGAATAGCAGGTCTGTTGCGTTCGGTATTCGATCATGCCCTGAACCATTTTAACGGTTCTGAAAAATTCACGCATTCTGGTTTTGCCTCTCCAGCATTTGTCTCGTCATTCATCTTCCTAATAAATTTCGTTGCAGTTTCTTATAAACAGATCGACGTAATTCATCGTTTTAAATAATAAAGTGAAGTTCTTGTACACGTAAGTCATTTAGTTATTTACCACGCTTTCTCTTTTCCAGTCTTGAAGAAAGGAGATAAAAGCCCTCTTTCAATTGGCCACTCTCAGTTCCTGTGGTAAATTTTACGTTTGGTGGTTTTTAACGGCTTGCCTAATTTTGGGCCACAAAGCTGGCATGGAAATATTCACCTTGACGTAACTCGGAGCTTGTGAAGACGGAAATTAAGTTATGTCTCTTATGTCAACTTGGTTCTCGCTGTTTACACTTCAACTCAAAGCCAACCGCGAATAGAAAAGGAAGCGCCTTCTTTACCCCCTCCTTTGTGAAGACGACTGAGATGGAGAAGATAGTCATTTTTCTGACAAGTCCCTGGGACGCAATTGACGTTTGGATCCTCTTCTTGGCTGACTCTTTTGTTCCTCTAACTGGGAGCCTGCTGAGCAAGGGCCTCCAAAAAACGATGAGCCCTTTGGGCACGAATATATCTTTTACCTTATCTTTTCAGGGACGAAGCCGGCGGTGATTCAATTGGACCATTTAATCAAACCTTTTGTGTTCACAAAATGTATTTTAGCTAACTGATCTTTAAACGTTATGCATTTCCTTGCTATAGTTCGGCAAATACTTTAGCAAAATAAAAAAAACAGGGTTTCATGTAATTTAATACCACGATGCATGAACTTGTGCTGTAGCCAAGTTTCTTTGTGGGCTTCACCTGTGAAATTGGAGCTTTTGCTAATACGTGTTGGAGTAAATAATCTAATAATTATTGTAATACCAACTACGCGCTGTAGCAACATGGGCATCCACCACATTTTTACTCAGCCCTTTTTGGTGCATCCGAACTGCTGATTATAGTAAGTATCCGTATACTTCTACAAATTTTCGTAGATTGTACCATAATCGATGAAAATCTTTAAAATTCGGCTGAAAAAATCAAGCTGAGAAAAAATGCATCACTGAAAAAACGAAACATCGTCATTCTTTATCATAAGGAATTTTGATCCTGTCCGTCCTATTTCATTGCAGCAGCTTTATTCTGTTGATAAAACAGATTTCTTTTTCAGCGGCTGAATATATCTGGACAGAACGAGAAAGTACCCTTATTACTGCAGATATTTTTGTTTCTAATGTCAGTTCTTCTGGGGGATTTAGCGAAATGCCAGAATAAAGCCGAGTAGTATCCGGGCTCTTATGTGTGACAGTAAGCGCCAGGCTGTCGAGCTCTGTGGCTTTGCATACGCTTTCTAACAATGGATTTTCTGCCGACGCACTTGAAGGTGCCCCTGCCCAAAGCGGCTCAGGAGAATCGGAAGACACTCGCAGGAAAATTCTGAAAAAATCTTTTTATAACCTGATGGAAAATGGAAAAATAGGACAAAGACAAATGAATATTTAGAATCATAATGATTTAATTAATGAATGAAATATTTAGAATCTGTGTTTTTAGTATCTTTTAATTACGTTTGTACCGAAAAGTGGGTTTAACAAATGAAGGAGAATTTAATAGATTGAATTGAGAACTCAATGTGAACGGGCTTAGTTGATCTTGGGAATAAAAATTGCTGGCTGAGAGATATTGACCAAAGTTTTCCTCTGCTTGACAGAAAACTAACTGTAAATCTTAGAAAATTTTATTCAAGTGACATCTTACACTCATGAATAAAAGAATCAGAAACAAGTGTTTCTTAACTATTAAAAACATATAACGAAAACTAATGTCTTCCGTAGGGACAAAATCCCAGCCTTAATAAAATATAAAGTTGAGGTAATTCTCTCGCAACTTTTACGTTGAAAAGATGCATTTTGAGTGTTTTGCTATGACACGCTGAACCCACAAATTCTTTTTCACGTTATCATTAAAACCGGGACTTCCACAGCGACGAGATCTGTTTATTTCTCCCTCGTTTGTGAGCACATAAGCAAAAACTTACAGAATTTATTTTAGTTCTTCTGGAGGGGCTTCCAGTGTTCGTTATTTTTCAAGAAATGAAACAACTATAGTCAAGACATTTCTCATGACGCAGTAAATAGTTGTAGTCGTCTATTCGCTTGCATTTTCCTTGGTTGTGGTGTGATACTTTCATATGAACTTCATTCAATGAAATTTTAAGCTCTTGTATCATTTAAAATACTTTTTTATCTTCAACATGCATTTGAACGCTTATAGAGATTCGCACTCAAGGCTCACGGTCTGTCGCACGAAAAAAAATCCATCTACCTTCTCAAGCAAAGTAAAATATTCCAGCAACATATTTTCTTGGCGTTCTGGCTCTTTATGAGTGTTCTCCAGTTTTATTTTGCAGGGCATTAAGTCACCTAAAGTGGTTGCTTATCATTGAAGCTTGCGATAACAAGCTTCTCGAGTCTCCGAGATGGCCCTACATCCCCTCACGCAGAGGCCCCAAGCATGCCCGTGTTTCGAACATTAGAGCTTTTTCTTAACTTTCAACGACGTCGTGGTTGCAGCTCATAGGTTTTCCTGTATGTTCGAATGAAACGACTTTGTGTTGAAACTGTTTTAGTTGCAGTTTTGTGACTGTTGTCATACTCGGTGTCAAAACTAAGACTATCATTCCAGCTGTCATTTTTGGTGTTAAAATTAAGACTATTATTACAACTGCCACGCTTAGTATCCAAATTGAAACTATTATTACTACAGTCATGCTTAGTGCCAAAACTAAGACTATTATCATGATTCCTTGAATTTAGTAGTTCATACCGTGGGATTCACAGAGCCGAAAATAAGACAAAAAATAAGTTTAATTTAAATCGAGCGCTCAATCAGATTAGGATTGGGGAAATGCAAAATAAGAGTGTAAAGCAGTACAGATTTGTTATTGTAACAATTGCAAGTCATTGACGCTAATGAAGAACTCTTATAAAGTGTTCCATTACATCAAATGACAGAAAGGGAGAATTGAAGCGCCGATTTCGAATTAAAACACGGTAGCCAAATATATCCAGAATGCTGAAAAAATGTAGAAACTGTCGAATTGTAATAAATTTTAAATTGTTATAAATTAACATTGAAATAGGTCGTTCAATAAATTATAGTTCATGGTAAAATGAAATTCAAATTTGTGACTTTAATTCAATTTAAGTTTGCAATAAATCTTCATCGAAACATGCCGTTTAGAGACTATAGCAATTCAGAAGAGATTAGAGATAGAGTAATCTACTCGTACATTGGGTTCAGTACCTATAACCTCCTAAAAAATATTTAACACATACTTTTCATCCCACGAACACATTTTTGACCATGGTATGACAATCATACGACAATCGTATAACTTACTGTGACAATAAATTTTGTGAAGATCTTGACTTGCGCGGCTTCTCTGTTCTGCATGTTTAGCGTACGAAATAGTAAATAATCTGTAATAATCTGGATGATCTAAGCACTTGCGATCAAAACTCGATGGAGTTGACTAATTTTTCAGGAATGAGCTTACAATGCAATTTATGGTATGAATGTTAACACTCATTTTTAGGGGAAGGTCCTCATTTTAACACATTTCCTGCGAAATGACCCACCGGTGCGTCACTTAGGTTAGGTTCTGCAATTTTTTTCCAAGTTTTTTAGTGATTACGTGTATAAGATAAAGATTTGCACCGGCTATGCAATCGCAAGAAACGTGTTAAGTTGCATGAGTTTACATAATTAACACCGTAATTACAGGAAAAACATTAATGGTGGAATCACAACGTTGATGATGACTTAGCTCCTAACTTTCGAGTGAATTTCGTAGAGTTGTTTGATAGCATTTGGTTATACTCCGAAATTTTCTGAACAGTTTACAGTTGACATTGATACGCTCTCGGGATATTTCAGTTTTGACAACAAGTAAACTGCATCATCATTTCAACTTAAAGTTATGGGACTGAAACTGCTGGTTGTAAATTTTTGTATTTATAGGACGCATAAACTGTTTCATCAGCTGTCATCGTTCTGGTGACGTTGGTCTTAACAGATAACTTCGTTTGGAATTCGTCTGTGAAATTTACCATACTGCAGAAATTCGTAGGTAGCGTTAAGACGTTCAAGCCTTTTTTATTGCAGAGAAATTCTGTAAGGTTTCATCAGTACTTTAAAGGAAGAAAAAGTCAAAATTAGTTTCTGAGTTGCAACCAATTTCTCTACGAGTAGATGAATAAACGTATTTATCCTGAACATGATATGAATCTCAACTCATTTACGACTTGGTCCCTCTTATGTAGAAGGCACTTGACATTGAACTTCCATTTCCAAAAAAGACTTCGTGTCCCGCTTCACAAATGCAAAACTTCCAAATTGAAGAAGGTGACCAATACCCACTTGAAGATACGCTCCTCTCCCTCTCGTGGCGCAGGACCTTTTGTCTCGTGCCCCTGTGAGGGCTCTTTCAGCAATAGTATCAATGATACGATCAACAGGAGTGGCCCGCAGATGGTTCCGAACAGCCATTATCCCATTGGGAGTCAATGCGATGTAAAGGCAGCTGCGACACTGCACCTCATTCCACTCGACCTCATAGTAAAGAAATATAAGGATTTCGGTGCCCGAGTGTTGAGGGGCGCCTTGTTAGGCTCTAGTGAACGCCGGTAAATGAAGTGCCGTGGACGAGTCTGGCATTAGCTTATTTCATGAAGGGTTGTCATGCGATTTCGAATTTGAGCGATGGATTGAAATGTATTAGAAAGCTTATTTAGTTTTTCAAAATATGATTCATGTTTTTTACACGGCCAGTCTCTAGCGTTTCTCTTGGTCATATTTACTATGAACAAAAAAAATTGTTTATCGTTTGTGTAATAAATATTATGGAAAAGATATATCCTGGTGCGTTTGTAACTTATCATGTGGATGTGTAATTCATAGCTACGGTGTAGAATAGTAGGTGGTATGCAGTTATATGAAATTAGACCGTTTCAGTGGAAATTTCACGATTTAGATTTGACTAATTTAAAATTATTCTAAAGATGAAGACTTTTAAGACTTACGACGAATTATTAGGTTTTAAAGGAGTACGTTTCATTAATATATACGGAACTTCCATTCTGGATATTATCTACCGATAACATGGCCCTGATAGTACCTGCTAAAATTACTTGGTTTAAAAGTGATAAAATTAAGGATTTATTGAACAAAATACATATCTTAGTTTTACCCGTGGTACTACAGTAATATAAACATTTTTCATGAATATACACAGGACTTCCATTCTGTACCGTATTTACCGATAACATGACCCTGGTTACATTGTGAGCATTGCAAATATCCTTCTTAATTTATCGATGTATAAGTATATATTTAAAAAATAGCTATATTATGTATCCAAAGATATTTTTAAGCACTGTTACATTGGGCTATTAGCGTGGGTTGCATTGTATGAACATAGCAATAAAATTCACTGGATAGACCGCAGAAGATATTGCAGTTATTTGTATCAAATTAAATGGTTGTCCGCTGAGCTTCCTGCAGCTCTTGCAGAATATAAGGCTTCCATAGGCACCCATTACGTCTCTTTAGTACAAAACCCCGGATGTTCATCCAGACAGCTGCTTGCTGACATCTCCTTCCCGTAGTCAATATACGTCTGTTTTTGCTGACTACCACTCACAAAAAATTGTCGCGTTCTTCCTTTCCTAAATGCTCGTATATCTTTGCTGAAAACTTAATTGTACAAAAACTAACTATGATTCATGCTGGCCCATCATATCAAAAAAAGATTTCCGTTGTTGACGAAAATTGGAATAAGTCAGTATAAACATTTTGATAACGGATAACGGTTATGCTTTTCAGCATAGCACTTAGTGCCTAGAAGACAAAGAATTTTTTATTTGGGTCGTAGTGTGTTTCGTTGCGGAAAACCTCGGTTCAAACTTAGGCCGTAAAAATATTAATATTTTCTCCACTCCAGATTATTTCTAGAAATGATGTATGAAAAATACAGTAAATCTATATCGGCTTAAGCGTGTATTGATTCCTATCATTCTATCCCGATTCTCACCATTAAAGCTATAAATGAAGCTTAAAAATTTGACAATTGCTTGTATAGACAAATTAATGACACAAATATCAGTAGGAATAATTTCAGTACTGTCGTTTTCTACCAGATATTTCGGTGCATTTTGAAATTGCACGTAAAATTGAATAGACTTTTCTAAGCTTTGCTTGGCAGAATTTAGTAAGAATTTAACGTATTATAACTTGTAATTGTAGAGCGAATCTCAGTGTGAAAATTTTTCTCATTATCGTAAATTGACATATAATTAGGTTAGAATCTTTCACTTTAACAATGATGAAAAATAGCAGGCTCCTCACATACAACCACTTAAATTAATTGACTTTGTATTAAGGCAGTTCTTATTTGTTTTAGATTTGGTAAGAGATCGTGACCTTTAATTTGATTCATAGGCTTATTTTTTATTATATTCCCATTAATTTATTGTCAAATTGCCAATTAAGATTCCCACTCACTTTAAATATTCTACCAGGTGGTTTTTATTGCACTAAATACTTATAAAAGGCCATGGCTGCATACTAAATGTTCATTATATGGTATGGCAGTGTACCAAATGAATATACAATGGTATAGCGTTATACCAAATACTTATTCCATGGTATGATATCGGACCAAATGGTTATTAAAGGACATGGTATCGCACAAAATTGTTGTTAAATGGAATGCCATCGTACCAATGGATTACAACATAGTACATCATCGCAACAAATGGCTATTAAATGGCATGGCATCGTACCAAATGCCTATTAAATGGTTATTATTTCTACTGAAGCAACAAAGTTCCGGTTCCGATTCAGAATGGCTCACGTAGGACTCCGCTTAACGATATGGGTCATTTAATGGACTATGCTGGGGCCTTTGCATCGGCCTGCTCATCTGTTATAAGAGGCTGGGTCTGACAGTGGCCACAAAGGAGCATTGATTCACTACATTCACTCCCAGAGACCGCAAAAAATTCCACCATGCCTTAGTGGTTGATCTCGTTTCTGTTCAGTAATTATTCGCTCTTGCTGATTGAAGCGAGTTTAATGAAAGCTAAATGTAGGAACTTTTGAGAATTAATAAGAATTGTCATAAATAAAGTGCATTCAAATACATATTTGATTTTATAGCTGATTATTCATTTACATTCGTCAGGTATTTCGTGTTTTCTCCGTCTTTGAACAAGAAAACTGGGTAGGGTTAAAAAGTATTAAAGTGGAGTAGTTTCTTTAATTTGCATCATCTTTAAAGCCTGAAACCTCTCAAGCCTTAGAAGTCGATGGATTTTTTTTCGCGGTTATTCTTTGTCTCGCTAATTGAAATGAGAACCCAGCACTTGGGAGTTTTAGAAGCAAATTGCGTTCCCACTAAATTTAGTCCACGTCGTGAAATAAGTGATAGCAGAATTCTTTAGTTCGTGTAAATCTTTTTGTTTCGAAGGTTTTGAGCTCGTCCTTCATTGTAGTTATTTTAACACATTCTGTGCACAGATCCTTGTGAAATACAGTAAAGTTTCAGACAACCGGACTCATACGTATCCGGAAGTCAAGTTATAACGGTTGTCAAGTCATCCGCGTGAAGATAGGAAAATTAAAGATTTATTGAAACGTAAATTACTTCACTGCAGGTAATTTCTGTTAGAACTTCACAAAAATAAGAATATTCGTAAAAATTGCATGTTTACATTCAAAAACGAAACATCATGTTTATGGTTAGGCTAAACCAAGGAATAAAGCATGTTAAATTAATGTTTCTACGATTGTAACAAATTTGAGCTTCACTTTATTGTAAGTAATGTCCCGTTATTTGTTATTATTCATCTGTATTATCGTTCATTACCTCCTTCCTCTTCTTCCTCATTTCTTCCTGTTTTATTTCTTCTAACTTTTTGGTTGCAAGACATTGTTGTAGCCGTCGTGCTAGCATAGAATCCTCACTGTCAAAAATAAGTTTCCTCTCCATCAATTGGGTCACATATTCAATGGCCTTCTCAACAGACTCCCAGGTAATTTCTTCAGCATGTATGTCTTCTTCACTACTGGGACAGCATGAATTATCTTCAACATCACGAAAATTCGCTTCGGTTTGATGATCTGTGAAATCCGGTTGGTTGTCATTTGGGTCTGCTTCAATCCAGCTTTGTATTATAAATCATAATTATCTAGGTTATGTAAAGGATCATCATCTATTCTAAAGCAGTGGTTCTCAACCAGGGGGGAATTCCCCCCTGGGGGGAATTGAAGGACCAAAAAAAGGAATATTATATTTGTCAAATAGTAGTTTTTTCAATTTTAACCCTTTAGCGACCAAGTGGACTATTCGGTCGCCTTTCATGGTCTTTGGGAGAATTGTTCTAATAATTAAACAGTGAGCAATATGAGGTTGCTACTAGGTTTGAACGCGGCGGCATGTTACAGCGTCGTTCTTTTGGCTGCCTGGCTCTCAGCGTGCTTCATTGCATCAGTGTACAGACGGTCTTTGTGAGCTTAAATATAGAAACTAGAAAAACAAATTGGTCGCTAAAGGGTTAAGTATTAAATAGCATTTCATATATGACCATTAAATTCATATTGTATCGTATATAGCACATACCAAAATTTGTTATATAATAATTAGGGCTGTAGTACAGTGCATTTTGTCTTTACGGCGAAAAACTGACTGTTGAATCAACTGCGTTTTAACACGTTTGTTGCGATTGCCTAGCTAGTGCAAGTCTTTACTTTGTACATACAGTCACTAGAAAGCTTTGAAAAAATTACAGAACCTAACCTGAGTGACCCACCGGTGGGTCGCATCGCAACAAACGTGTTAAACTCGTTTTGTTGTGACACCCGCCCTGTAAGTGGTGTTGCGCGTGGATCGGTTGGCTGTTATTTTACTTGTTCTCGCAGTTTTCCACTTGTAATGGGTAAGTAATAAATCATACCAGGTGTGTAAATTATTGGTCTATGTTGTTTCTTAGTAACAAAGGAACTTTAGATGGCATTTTTATATTTAGCTGCTTCTAGCCCGATGTTTATTAATGCTGCAATTTTTACAGCTAAATGCAGGTGGCTGTTTCTGGACTGGTGAATTAGCTGTTTGTTCATTGTGCAGTGTATCCCAAATATATTGATATTCTTACCTATTATTAATATACCGTATTTTTGAGTTTCCCCATACATGTACTGGATCGGGATAATTATTTTAAAAATAATTTTTTATAAAACAGAAATATAAAAGAAACAAGGGGAGAATGGCTGAATCATCGATCATTAAGGTGGGAATGGCGGCGAAAAGGTTAAGAACCACAGATCTAAAGCAAGTCTGCACATTTCTTTCAGTGAAAGAATTCCTAGTTCTATTACCACGGAATTTGAAGTCTGGAGAATTTCATTCATTTCAACTTCATTTTTGGCATCTTGCTGAGGCCATGAACGAGGCCATGAACGATGCCATGCTCCACAAACAGTTGTGACTTTTACAGCATCCCAAGCTTCTTAAAGCAAATAAACTGCATATTCGACTGTAGAGGTTCGTTGAAATTCTACTGGCTTGACATTTTTATGCATCATCTGCAACATCAAATTGCTCTTGTAATGGCATTTGAGATTCATTATGACCCTTTGATCCATTGGCTGTATAAGTGAAGTAACGTTTGGTGGGAAATAACACGCATAAATGTTCCCACTGTCTGAAACTAAAACACTCTCAGATTGATGACTTGCACAATTATCAAGAAGCAACAAACAGTTAGTATTTTTTTTGATTTTTCACATTTTTCGAAGTTCTCGCGTACTGACGGAACAACACTGTTGAAGAACCAATCTTTGAAGATGTCTTTGCTCATCCATACATTTTTTGAAGTTTTAAGTTGGTTTGCCCGATGCGTTCCCACACACAAAGACAGTTAAACGCTCCTTGTTATGTTTGAAGCCCGTAGCGTGTTTTTCGCCACATTGTGCTAAAGTTTTAGTTGGTAAGCGCTTCCAGTTGATCCTTGTCTCATCAGCATCGTACACTTCATCCGCTGTAAGTCCATGTTCCGATAGAATTGATTGAAAAGACGCTCGAAATTGAGCAGCAGCTACAGGGTTGGCAGATTTCCATTCTCCGGTGATGTTTTAGCTCCCCTTGTTCCGTAACACTGTTTGAAAGATCGTAGCCAACCAACATTAACTTTACAGCTTAAGTTTACGTTTAAATCTTCATTCAGTTGTTTAGCTTTAGCCATAATCATGGGCTCGGAGACTGCTATGCCTTCGGAGCGCTTTGCAACAAACCATTCTTGGAGATTATCGTCCAAGATCACAGAAGATGGCTGGCAAAATAGCTTTTTATCGCCGCTTTTTTGCCGTTTTGTAACGGAGCTCGTTGAGAAATTGTATTTTTTGAACTAAGTACATCATATAAATTTGATCTTCCAATGTTATACATTTCCATTAAATCACTTGCACTTGCACCATTCTCTTCTTTATCTATAATCTCACGTTTTTCATTTAACGTTAAACATTTTCTTTTTTTCTTTCCTCCAGAAACGGATTCACCAGCGTCACACTTCATGGGCTTTATGAAATGAAATTGCATAACAAATTCTGAAGATAAGAAAACAAATTAAAAACAATTTCGATGAAAACATGGTAAACAATGCTAATAATATTCATTGCATGTCCGGTTGTCATGTTAGTCCGGTTGTCAGGTGTCCGGTTGTCACGAACTCTACTGTATATATATATATTTTTAAACTAAATTATTATATCATCAAGTATACGAATGAAGCTCCAGCTTATTTCCATAGTGCTTAATTGGCAGACTGGCAGTGTCAGCAAGGAAGGTTCCCAATCATAAAATTTCACACTTTACTGAAGCAACACAATTATTTTTATTGTATATCTTTAAGGCCACTTGTTTCAAGGCAGTTAATCCATGTTGCCATGCAATGAGACCGTATGCCTAATTAAAGTGTTTGTTGCGATTGCCTAGCCGGTGCAAATCTTTACTTTGTACACATAATCACTGAAAGACTTGGAAAAAATTACAGAACCTAACCTAAGTGACCCACCGGTGGGTCGCATCGCAACAAACGTGTTAAGAATTTGTTTAATGATGAATTTGACGCCAGGAGAAACTGAAAACCAGAGTTCCTTTTCAGGGACCGTTAGAAAAGTAAACTTTAATCTGAACCTAATCCTAGCAGTATTTTCACGCGTCGTTAAATAGCTTTTAAAACGTAACTTTACTAAGTGTTATTCATTAAACTTTTTGTATGTCCGTACGAAGTTTTATAATTATATTTTGCCCCATGAATTAACTCACAGTATAAACTAGTGTATGTAAGGATGCACGGCAGTTTTCATTTACGCTGTAGAAAAAAAGTAGTCCAAAGTAACGATAATTTCCAGCTGGGTGGACTTTTTCATTTCACTGTTTGATTTACATTTAGGATTTTTTAATGCTTCCCAAGCAATAAAAGCATTGGGTTAACTTTAGATTGATGTCCGTTTGAATTATAAATGGTAAGTCTAGTCGATCGATGTTCATTGTTCAATTTGGAAGTTAGTTTCGAAAACTTAGAACGAAAATTATTATGATGAAATCAAATGAAGTTTATGTGGAGTGGTGGATTTTAGTTTTTTCGAAAGGTGCTAGAAAATTCTTCAATGTTTCTATAGAAATATTAATTAGTTCTTATTTGAATAGAATAATTTCTCGTTTCTGGTTACAGCCAGGGATTGCGTTATATATATTTAAAAAGTCTCGGTAATTGGAATATTTATGCCTGGGTATATAGTGTGGTGTTTTTAAAGTGTGTGTTCGCTTGGGTGAATGCACCTGTTCATAATTATGAACTTCATTGTAATTTGGTTATTATAATTTTATTAAGGGGATTACGTTTTCGTAATGTTTCTGTTGTTAGATTTGTTTGGACTACATCGGTCCCCTATTCTGGAATAAATTTGTGTGAAAGTTATTTTACAAAATTTCGTTATCGACAATACTTCGATTTAACAAGAAAGTTTACTTCTAAATTATGATATACGGTAATCATTTTTTTCACATATTGTAGTGTTTTGTTCAAAAATTTTAATCTCTGTTCCGACGTTCTGCTACTTTTTCATTTGTGTTGAGACATTCATCTTCTCTCATTGCTTCCCAGTGTTGATTCTCCTGCAAACCTCGTATGCTCAACTTCCATGACCCTCCATCGTTGCTCTACAGGCTTCTTCTCACGCTCAGAAGTTCGACACCTTCCTTACAATGACAGATCGTGCTACGCGGTACAGTCCGTTCCTTAGAGTTGCTTCCCAGAGAGGAAATTACGGTGTACTGCATACCAGCTTTACTTGTATTTCAGTAGTAATACATTATGAAGATTTAGGATTTGCAATGGCTGACCATGAAACGCTGGTCTTGAATATTCTGCTCTCATGATGTGCTTCGTATTTATTTCAGTGTAATTTTTATCAACTATTGATTGTTTCCCGTATTCGTGGATGCTAACATAATCGTGAATGAGCTGCGCTACATTCTTGTCATTTTACTCAAAAATTGAGCTAAAGCTAATCAGTAGCTCTGCTGGAGGGGAAGCATGATATAAAATAAAGAGAATATGGTAATTTTTATATTATTTAAATCTCTGGAACCTATTTCTTTAAACTTGTTAAATGCTAAAAAATGATTGAAGTCTTTGTATTTTTGCAATGGAGATATTTGTATTTGCTTCTGTAGTGTTTTCCTTGATTCAGAAATTGTTTTTGTTCATGACAAGTATCGTACTCTTCTTCAACAACTAAAATTAGTCTACCTCAATCAGAGCCTTTCTCTTAAAAAGAATTATTGTTCATTATGACATTTAGTAATGAGAGCCAAGTCTCATTTACTATCCTTGACCAACATACCAGCGATTTTATACGTATATAGTTCATCTGGAAGTAATTCGATTCTTTGGAAGGAAGGATGCTTCAATTCTTACTGTGTCGAAGAGTCAACAATAAATCTAAAACAGAGAGGTGGTATGTTCTTTTATATGAGTCAGTTCCGGATCTTGTGAGGATTTTAAGAGCATGACAAACGTAGGTTACATTCCCTGACTGTAATGAAACGATGTTCTGTACAAGCAGGCAATATCAAGGAACTCTATTATTAGAAGAGCAACTTTTTCATCACAAACCTGAATGTTGACTCTGCGTCGTGGTTGAGAAACAAGATCGACATCACAAGACGCCTGTTGAGTACTTCTTGCGGAGCCTCCAGCTAAAAAAGTTTCTCGCAGTGGTCAGAACTTTCAATGATATTAGCTTGTTCTGTCTGTAAACTAGGTTGTTCCTCCATTTCAGGAGGGATTCTCTCAGAAATACTTCCCGCTATCTAGAAACTCCTCATTTACGCGTGGAATAGATAATTTGCTCACGCGTGGAGTGAGCTACAAAATTAAACTTCCGGGTGTCTCTTGCAGAGAAATTGTCATGTTGTTGTTTCATCCAACATTAGCTTGCTCAAGAGCTACACTTTCGTTAAGTTACCTTAGGTACTGAAAATATGATTTAGCTCGCTTTCCGATTTTACCTCTTTCTCCCTGATCATTGTACATCTTTTTGTAAGAACGTAAGCGCTGAAATTGAGTAATATGGCTCGAAATTTTTGTTATTTTGTAGTATTATTATTTTCTTGTTTTTTTTTTTATTCATGCGTTAGTATTTCAAGTTCATCAGGGCTGATAAAGTAAGTTTTCATGTGATTTTGTCATTGAAGTGAGTATGCGCAAATATTTTGGTCAAATGAATAGATGAATCGCGTTATCTGTGGCACAATTTAATATTACTCGTGAAATAACAGACACGTTACTCGTGTCCAACAGCCTCTCCAGATAGGAAAAAAGAAGTAGCAATCGAAACTTGTGAGAATCACACTTCTTAATTCTACGCCCGGCCACAAAGTTTCTTTTACAACTGACCAGACGATTGTAAAGTGTAGTTCTATCCTGATCGACAGGAAGATCTCTACGCCTTCGGATGCTAACTTTGGGCGATTGGTGACTGCGTTACATGGTGTTCGTTGACTGTATTACAGGGTGTTCAGATGACTGTGTTACAGGGTGTTCGGTGACTGCATTACAGGGTGTTCGGGTGACTGTGTTACAGGGTGTTCGGTGACTGTGTTACTGGATGTTCGGTGACTGTATTACAGAAGTGTTCGGTGACTGTATTACAGGATGTTCGTTGACTGTGTTACGGGGTGTTCGGATGACTGTATTACAGGGTGTTCGTATGACTGTATTACAGGGTGTTCCGGTGACTGTGTTACAGGATGTTCGGTGACTGCATTACAGGATGTTCGGTGACTGTGTTACAGGATGTTCGGTGACTGTGTTACAGGAT
>VCRD01003602.1:27464-38337 GCA_006783055.1 Trinorchestia longiramus
GCATTCTCCTCATGCATTCTCCTCATGCATTCTCCTCATGCATTCTCCTCATGCATTCTCCTCACAATTTCCCCTCACAATTTCCCCTCACAATTTCCCCTCACAATTTCCCCTCACAATTTCCCCTCACAATTTCCCCTCACAATTTCCCCTCACAGTTTTCCTTCACCTGCATGAGTGCCAATGAAACACTGTAGCACCCAGTAGAGTACTATGCACACAAGTCGCCTGTCCTAGCTTTGTGAGCGACTATTTTCTACAAAGTAACATTACGGCAGAGGCCATTACGAGCAGCATAGGAACAGTATATAAAATGTTTCAAAGCCCTGGCTCCTTCTCAACCGGAAAGTCAGGCAACGCAATTAAAATATTCATTTGATACTTCTAAAAAATAAGAGAGTTCATGGCTGGAAGCGCTAATTAACATTTCAAAAAGGGCCAAATAAGAAGAGTGAGTTTATTGGTTAAGTTGTTTGAATGGTTCTGCTTTGTGCCTGTCGCTGAAAGCTGACTGTGTTTCACAAATGGGCAAAGATCTTAATTAAAGAGATAATGTATTAACTAGTATTCTCGAGATTAGCAACAGAATTATGAAGCTCGCTATGAATAGGAATTTAGAGATATCAGAGCTGTGTAATTAGGTATGCCAAAAATAGGAATGATGCAGGAATGAAACGGATTCTAAAGACAGATGGTAAAAACTAAATTATTTTGAACACTTGAACATATATGCATTGCAAAGGGAAGAATTGGGTAAAATATTGTTTGGCAAGGAGTAGCAGGTATAGCAAACTTTGCGAGTGATGGTGAGTTGGCGATATTTTGGCTAGGGTGGAAAATGAAGTTCACCCGTGAGTAATGTACGGAGTATCGGTGAGTATCTGGTAAGGGGATAGTTGTATCTGGTAAGGGGATATTTGTATCTGGTAAGGGGATATTGGTATCTGGTAAGGGGATATTGGTATCTGGTAAGGGGATATTGGTATCTGGTAAGGGGATATTGGTATCTGGTAAGGGGATATTGGTATCTGGTAAGGGGATATTGGTATCTGGTAAGGGGATATTGGTATCTGGTAAGGGGATATTGGTATCTGGTACGTAGATATTTGTATCTGGTGCTTGGATATTTGTACGGGGTGGCGCATAAGAACTTACCTTTGTAAAAAAATGAACAATCTATACTATAATAAGAGCCCCGTCCGTCTGTCTGTCCGTGTGTCACACTCTTCGAATCGATAGCTGTGATAGCAACAAGGATAAAGCTTAAGAAATACAAGAAATCATTCTATTGCATTATTTTTCTGTGGCAATTCAATTCCCTTTTACTTGCATTATGGTTTCCAGAATACATAATCGGTTTATTTTTACAAATAGAAATTTTCTTTGGTCCTTTTTCTGTTGGAATTCATCATGATGCTTTGATATTTTTAAATTGATAATGCGATAAGAAATGTTTTAAATTAGTTTGACCAGTAACCTGGCTACCACTTAGTATAAGGCCAAAGATTTTGGAAATTGAGTTACTGTTTTCAAAATTGTGATTTTCTTGAAAATAGTTTTAAAAAGGTACATTACTTTAGGCCACCCTGTATAATAGACGCTCTTACGGATTTAGATAAGAGAAAATTTCGTACGGTATACATGTATTGTAGGCATTGTATTGTGGATACCGAAGGCACATCCTTCAATATGGAAACTCTTTCGCATTTCCACTGGCAAATTAAAATGAAAAATTTAGTAAAAACCGTGATTTTTCACGTGTGGATCTAGTAACTATGAAAGATAAAGAGGTCGGGATGGTACTTAATTATGGCAGAGTTTTGAAATTTATTAAAGTGCATATACTGATGACCAATATATATTACGGTAATAATTTCTAATATTTTATCATAAAAAGGTGGCCCATACAAAGTAGCAACGAGTAAAAATTATGAAACTCTAGTATGAATATCATTGATCAGTTACTACAGTACAAAGAAATTAAGGGACATTTTTAATGACATAAGAAGTCCTGATAAAAAGTGCATAAAAGCAATGGACTCTAGAGTCGAGGAAACCTGTTCAACAACAGACAAGCAACGCTGTGACAGACAGTGAACCGTTCGAACTGATGTTTTGATTCAGCTTGTCTCAAGAAACGTTACTGGTCAGCCCACCACTTCCTCGAGGAAACATTTCACTCAACTGGGAATGTCTCGCAGGTCACTGTAACGTATTCTGAAAGAAGATTAGAAAGAACACCTCATTTGAAATAAAGTGTGTTGAAACAAGCGCTATCACTTCTCCAAGCAAAAATCGCCTGAACTCATAAAAAATTTGCTAAATTTGGTTTGTGTAACCCAGTTTTAGTAAATAAGCATTTCCTACGTGCTTTTTATTCTATAGTCTATCAAGGGATAAGCTATCTCAATCGAGTACAATTTTAATCTAAATCCCTATTTTTACTTCTATTCAGTACATAGAAACACTTGATGCACAGCACACAGAGCGTGTAGGCTGTATTCCTCAAACATTTTTTATTATTTAGTTACACTTTGCTCTATATTGTATAGCGAAATAAAGTAATTTATCCTCGAATCAAATAACCCTGTTTCAGTTTACCATCACCTCAATTCAGTTGAATTTTTGCTTTGAATTGTAAAATTCTTGTACAGAGACTAATTAAAGACTAAGACTAAGACTAAGATAATAGAGACTAAGTAGCAGTAGCACAGAAAGTTGTTTAGAGAAGATAAGTTGCAATATTGTGATACTGTAAACAAAAGCATTGACCGATTAGCTAGCAGTAGTGGATGTTAGGGAATTTTAACGACGTGGATATTTTGGAAGTAAGCAAGAATTACAATCTTTTTAAGGTGTCAATTTGTTGCCCTGATAAATACTCCTATTATATAATTGTTAATTTACGACACATCAAGGCTTTGTTCTCATCAGGGGGAACACCATCTCTATGTTAGGAAAGGTAGCTAAACATTTGAATTTTTTGTTTCATTTTTTACTTTCATTGACACATTTTGTAGGGAATCTTGAGGTGCCTTCAACCTGATGCAAGTGTACGGCATATTTTGTTAGATCTTCAAAATTAGAATAATTTGCATTCATTTAAAAAAATAGCCGGATTTTGTTAACGATGTTCAACGGAGAGGTCAGAACGCAGTTGTTGAAAAAAATGGACACTGCAGAGGTTCTCACATTCATGTTGTATTTACCGTAGACTTATGATGGCGCTAATTTTTATACGAGGGAGTAACTTAAATCCTGGGAGTCTTTACCGTAGAGTTTCACTTGAAGTTATTCACACTTCTACCGTAAAATTCTTTGTACAAGAATCCCATCCGTAGATCGTCTTCGCTAGGATCTCAACACCAGAATTGCTTAAAAATAATCACTTTACTAAAGTTTTTTCACAAGACTTTTTTGGAGATATTTTAGCTGAGTTGTTTTGAACGGATATGCAAAATAAAAACTTGTTACTTTATGTGAAGCGAAATAAATAGCGACGTGCATCTGGTTCCTGCTTGTTTATAGGTCGTTTAATTACCTTGCAAGTCTTTGGTCCATGTTCCTAGCGTAGAAATAATTGCTGATGTATATGTCAAATATTTTAGTTCTTATTTGTCTCATCAACATTAAAGTAAACATCATGAAGAGTTTAAAGATCTAGCTAGCTAAAGTACTTTTGGCATTGCAATGTTCTGAATGTTAAATTTTTGATGTTACAATAAAAATGCAACTTCTCGTAAGAATGAGACCGGAAGCTGTTTCTATTGAACGAACAGTTGCTTGTTATTGCAGTGGTGGACGTCGATACTGACCTGTTTCAGACTCGAAAGCACGTGTTTTATGAACATAGAAGTTTTTTCATAGTTTTGGCCTGACTGTCAAGAGAACATGTATATTATAATGTTTGTTTTCTTCCCCCTCGATGTTCAGTTAAGGATGACAACTGAACAAAATAATGAAATTGTTTTTCAAGATGATCCAGTTAACTAGTCAAAACAAAGTTTGCGACTTCAGTTTGTAGGGCCCAGGAGAAATATGATGTGGTGATGTGATGTGATGATTTGATGTGATGATTTGATGTGATGTGGTGATGTGATGATTTGATGTGATGTGGTGATGTGATGTGGTGATGTGATGTGGTGATGTGATGTGATGATGTGATGTGATGTGGTGATGTGATGTGGTGATGTGATGTGGTGATGTGATGTGGTGATGTGATGTGGTGATTTGATGTGACAATGTGGTATGACAATGTATTTGTGATGTGTGGCCATATGAAACTGTAGAACACTTCAATTGAATCAAACTTGTAATTTATTGTTTATTATTTATAGTTTTTGCGGTCAAATAGATTCTCTGTGGAGTTTCTTTTAACACAGAGTAAACATTAAATTTGTTTTAATAACAAAACTGATTAGACTGTTTCACCGCTATCGAATAAATAATTGTCTTTTCTTCCTTTAATTTAATGTAGTTTGAAATTAATCTCAGTCTTGAGATTGCGTAACGTGGAATATCTACGCAAACAAGCAGGAGACGACACGTCAAGTTAGCCGTTAATGTGTTCAGTAATGTGTATTAAATGACTTGAGTTTCTGTACTTGCTGCAGGTCGTGGCGAAGCGGATGTGTCTGGACACACGCAGTCACACGACCCTCTGGAAGGACAAGGCTCTTGTGGAACTCAACCTGGCTGTCCTACACTCTTTCCAAGTGTGTGGTACTGGTGTGTGTGGCATCATTTAGCTGTGTGTTGTGTCTGTGTTAACTGTATGAGTCTACACCATTCTCTAGCCAAAATAATGTACGACACTTTTCTTCCAAGTAAGTGGTGCAGGGTTAGTTGGTCATGTAGGAGAGTGTGTTGTGTGTGTGTGTGTGTATTTTTACATGTTGCTAACAGATACAGCAACAAATATATATCTTGAAGATAATTAACCATCAAGAAGTAGGGTCTAAAAAATCAATTTGATATACACATGCATCAACTTTTTTTTCTGTGAATAGTCCTTCAATGTTTTTAAGTGCCTGCGCAAGCATGGTTCAAAACTAATGAGTGGTGGTGACTATTTAAACACATTAATGCTGGTTCCTTTTTTAGGTGTGCCTCTAGATGAATGAAAGCATAGTAATTAGAATTTCCTAAAATGAATGCGTGGCTTTCTGTTTATCGATGCGAAAGAACCGTGAAACCTTCCCTGTGTAAGCAACATACTCGTTTTATTTATAGACTGCTTTCATTTTTTGGAAAGTAATGTGACGTACATGAGGATGCAAGATTAAGTCCAGCTAAGTTTTGTTTCTTTTGTAGGATACCGAAATAGGTTAGCGCTGCAACCTGCGACTTGCATGAGAGTTTTCGTTTTTTTATAATTTTAGTCTCATTAAAAGGATACAGCTGTTTATGTTTCCTGGCTATATTTGTTCGGATGTTATGCATTGAAGCTTTCAAGCCTACGTCATGTTTCTTACACAAACTTGTTCGTGACTTTCTCCGTAATGGTTACTTTAAATTTTCTGTGGTGGTCATCTTGATTTAATTAGCAAGGGGCAGGTAAATGCAAAATTTTGCATGAAATATAAACACTGTAATCCATAGTTCAAAAGATAAACGTGTTTTCTGTCATAACATACAAATTTCAGTCTTTGCAATAACTAAGCTTAATCAATTGGTCGTATATACTTTTGTTAACTAGCTAAGTCCGAAGGCTGGCAAGATTATCAATGATATCTTTCATTAATTACTTCTAATTGATTTATTAAAATAATTTTTCTCACAAAACGTTATTGTGATGAATGTAAGCTTGTACTTTGTTGTACTTTATATTTGTACTTCGTTTCTTGTAATGTCACAGGAGCTAAACTTCACCTTCACTTGGCATCCATCTACACTCTATAAAAAAAGTATTAGGGTATTTGTTTATTCACTTATATACTTATCTATAATTATATTTACTGTCCCG
This sequence comes from Trinorchestia longiramus, assembly GCA_006783055.1. Taxonomy (NCBI): domain Eukaryota; kingdom Metazoa; phylum Arthropoda; class Malacostraca; order Amphipoda; family Talitridae; genus Trinorchestia; species Trinorchestia longiramus. The sequence continues at coordinate 33,430 of VCRD01003602.1, forward strand.
TCACTGCTGAATTTATTAAACGAAATTAATTTCAAACAAGCTATTACTATGGGACTGGAATAAAGTGATTATCTTAAGCTAGGTATTGACTTCTCAATGGAACGGGTATGCATGTATTGTAAGCATTGTATTGTGAGTACCGAAGGCACCCAATTACTATAAAATACGGGATTTTTTCATAATTATCCTCCTTCCACTTTAATGTGGAAACTCATTTCGAGAGGTGGCATCAACTGGTAAATGAAAGAAATTTATTAAAAAACACGTTAATTTTTTGTTTTACGTATGGTTCACTAGTGCTGAATGCTTAAATGAATCTGTTGCACGCAGGTGCATAATGTGACCATCGTGGATCACCACACAGCCTCGGAGACGTTCATGAAGCACTACGACACGGAGATGCGAGTGCGTGGTGGTTGCCCTGCTGACTGGGTGTGGATTGTGCCCCCCATGTCTGGATCAGCCACTCCTGTCTTCCACCAGGAGATGAGCATCTATTACCTCAGGTTGTCCAGCGTTACGGGTCAATAAAACTTATATGTGAAAATGTATTCATAGGCGGAATTAAGAATGTATTCATGAATAGAATGAAAAATGTATTCATGGACGGAGTTAGAAATGTATTCATCAGGGGAATGAAAAATGTATTCATGAAGTATTTTTAAAGTACCTTGCGATATTCTCTTTAAAAATGGTGGCAAAAATATGCATCATATTCTGTAAGCAAAAGTAAACAGGAGGTCCACGCTGCGAAGGCTTTTTAATAATTAGGTGTCACTACAGCAATTACGTACAAGTCTAACGCATCATTAGAATTGTGGTGTAATTTTACTCGCATAATATATAATTATCTAATTATACACATCTCATAAATTGTAGTCTAATTAAATTCGTCTCATAAACTCAAGTTGTGAAGCCTCCTCTAACACATCGCAGTGTGTCGAAATTAACGCTTCCCATTTAGGCGTTACGCTCCGTTTAAGCTATTCACCTCAAATACGATTCTCAAGTGAGCAAAAATTGCTGTCAGTTTATCATTTTAGCAGCTAAATCATTGTTAATCGATCTTTTTCTATGACGCTATAACGTGAGTAGCGTAATATTGGTGGTGAGGTTGTCAAAATATCCTTCGGCTTGAAAGGGTTCCTAGAAGAGTCCTAGTTATCAGCTACAGAATCAACAACACTTGGAGCATTATTCTGTCTTCGCTTGCTCACATGGGCGGTAACTAGCAACTAAATTACAGTAGAATGTTTCAATCAACTCTTTACTGCCTGAATTAATTTTAGCAGTTTACTCCTTCTGCACTGCTTGTGTTGAAACTAGTAAGCCGGTGCGAATAATAATGCAACACTTGACTGAGCATAAACAGAACATGTTCCGTACTCGTCACACTCCTTTGCTACACTGTTTTTAATTACAGACGCTATAAGCATTGCTTTTCACTGTGACGAATTCGTCACAGCCGAGCGTGAAGGGTTTACGACCGACGTTTCTTCAACATCTGTTTAAGGACTTTAATTAAACTGTCTATGTCTGGACACTAGAAAATACTGAATGCATATCAAGCATAAGCCTTGACCTCGCTGGCTCTGAACTCAGAAATCCGTTCAAACAAGCCCGGGAGGAAACCGTACTTTGATTCATCTTTCGAACACTTTAGGTGCGGCTGTAGACCGCACATGGAGATGCGCAGTACGTTATTCATGTATTTTGCATGCTGTTGGTAGCATGTAATATGTATTACTCTAATGATTCATTTTATGTGCTCCAACAGCCCATCGTACGAGTATCAGGAGGCAGCATGGAAGACGTACGACGGCCGCAAAAAGCGTGACGCTGCTAACCGCAACAGCGTACGCAAGAACAAGCGAAAGTTCCGCTTCAAGGAGATTGCTCGGTGAGTTCCATTGGGGTAGAGGTCCCCTCGGGGATGAGAGCCCCGTCCTGGAACTTCTCTCCGGGAGTTCATGTCATGGTTATGACAAAGCCATGAATGAAACTGCTCGCTAAACGAGAGATACTCGCTTCTCATTCACCTCACTCGGTGGACACTGTTATAGAGCTGCACCGAGTTCAGAAGTCTTAGTTTTGAAAGCCAATTTAGTTGCAGTTATTTTTGTCTTTTTGGACGAGGATAAATATCAATGACTTATAAACTATACATATTCGTATATGCTTCTGTCTTCAAACTTTTCAGTTGTCGGAGCGAGGAGATCGTTTTAGTCTGTAATCTATGGCAGGATTTCTGTTGTTCAGAAAGTACAATATAATAATACATTCTGTTCCTGAATTTAGTTGAATCCAAGACATTCTTATTTACTGGGCTCTTAAAAAACTATTCCGTCCATAGGAGTTGAGCCACTATGTATACATTGATTTTATTATATTTGTCCATCTGTTAACGTGTGGAACTATATATCTACCTCTTTCTATTTATATACACTCCCATGATTCTCTTATGATCATTTTCTCTCCACAAATCATCAATACCACCCTCCCCATCCCACCCAGAAAAAAATCCCCCTCACCTCCAGTTCAGAACCCCCACTCTAAATCTCGAAGGCTAATGGAGCATCTTCGAGATCATTATTTTGTCGGTCCATTATGGTTTGAAAGCAGCGTGTTCTGCGGTCGCTAAACAAACCGAGTGCAGAACGAGACTAAGTCAAAATACTTCTTGCAAAATGTTTTCATTAGTGAATCGGAAGAGAATAATTTTTTGAGCACATTTATAATCTCAGCAGTTTTACATTGACATTAGTTATATACTTGTTACTGGTCTGAAAAGCAATCTCGGAATGAAGAGGGATAAAAAATATTTTTTGATTCTATCTAAAGTTACTAGTGTTTTGGAGTGTACTGCTGCATGAAAGAGCTTTAGACAGTTTACAATATTAGTGCATGAACGTAACGAAGAACAAATCAGTTTGAAGGTTTGCATCCATGGTGAGATGTAAAATGACTTTTGCAGGGTTCTGTCAAACACAACTTGTCTCATAATTAAGCGCGTGTGTGAAGTGCGTCGTGGTTTCTCATGCATGTTTCTTCCTTGATGTTTTTCATTTCGTTCGCTTGTACTATTTTGATGTCTATCTCTGTCCTCGACTCACGAATTTCGGTCATTGCGATGCAAATCTTAGCCTCGAAGATACGAATTTCCTGTTATTGTGATACAAATCTTTGCATTTTACATTCATACACACTCTTGCTATTTTGAAGACAATTACTACCGGCTACTGATTGATTTTGAAGGTAAAATATCTCTTGTTTTTTCCGCTGAACAGAGCTGTGAAGTTCACAAGCAAACTGTTCGGCAAGGCGCTGTCGAAGCGCATCAAAGCGACCATCCTTTTTGCTACGGAGACAGGCAAAAGCGAGTCCTATGCCAACAAGCTCGGCGAGATCTTCGGACACACGTTCAATGCGCAGGTGAGACCTCTATGTATATGGTCTCATGTACGTTCAATTCGCAGGTGAGACCTGAATGGGGCTACACGTTCAATGCGCAGGTGAAACCTGAATGGGGCTACACGTTCAATGTGCAGGTGAAACCTGAATGGGGCTACACTTTTAACGAGCAGGTGAGGCCTAAATGTGGCCACATGTACGTTCAACGTGAGGCAAGAGACAGAGCTGGCACGAAAGACGGAAGTTGTCAGAACAAAAAGAATAAGGTTGAATAACTATTTCCAATTCAAAATTTGAACAATCGGTTGTTGTCTGTGCTCTAGTCAAGATTAACGAATGTGGTAATGCAGGGCAACACCTGCAGCTAATATTGGTACAATTTAAAATGCGTTGCTCTCGATTGATGCAGTACAAGTTATTGCATGCCTGCAGGGCGTCGGTAGGGACTATGAATAAGTATTGCAAATAGGTCTTCACAGATCTTTATACTAATGGAAGCATTTTCCCAGGTGCACAACATGCAAGAGTACGACATCATCAACATCGAGCATGAGGCTCTGGTGTTGGTGGTCACATCAACATTTGGTAACGGTGACCCACCTGAGAACGGAGAGGTGAGAACCCTTGATTGGGGGCACAGATACCGGGAACAATTTGAAAGTTTTTGAGGCCTACGTTAAATTGGAGTCTTTTAAATAGAAACCTGTTTTTGAAACGGGCCTTGGTATTATAAAGGATTGAGTCACTTTTGTCTTCACATAAGCCGAAAACAGATTTCTCCTATACTAAGAGACGTTATATACTGTACTCATATTTTTAACATTTTCTCAGATAAACGGTTGCTTTCAAGTATACAACGTTTAATTCTATTTCAATGCCTTCTTACCTATCAGAACCGGAACATGCTGGTCTATATAGCCTGTATCTCAGGCTTCTTAGTGACTTGGCCTCCTTTGACTCCCAAGATTTCCTCAAGGGAGTCCACTCACTCACAGTTCAAATACAATGCTAGTCTGTTTTTCGTTCAGAAATTCGCAAAGAGCCTCTACGACATGAAGACGATCGGAAGCGAGTCTGAGGAAGCAGAGGACCCACCTCGGTGAGTGCCACGACCTGGTTTTGTTTTGCGTGATCTGTAGGGCGTCTTGCTGGTTTTGACACTCACACACACGGTTGGTTGTTCGTTAATTCCAGAAAACAGATGCAAGAGCTCAACAATGTTTGGCATTGTAATGTGGGAACAAACAAGTGCAAAATACTAGCGTTATCGGTTTTTACTTTTTGTTCCACTGAGGATTTTGAGGGAATTATGCAACACATCTTCATTTGCGGGAGTTATGGCCTCATACCACAGATAATGTCATAATTAGCAAAACCGCCTTTATTACGACCAGTACCACCAGAGCCATAAATCTTAGTAAATCCTTTGTATGGAAAAACAAACAATAAAAATATTCTTTTGTAGCTTGCATGTTTTTCGATAAAAAGAATCTCACG
>VCRD01003602.1:39147-55882 GCA_006783055.1 Trinorchestia longiramus
CCACGCGAAACTCTTGTACCACGCGAAACTCTTGTACCACGCGAAACTCTTGTACCACGCGAAACTCTTGTACCACGCGAAACTCTTGTACCACGCGAAACTCTTGTACCTCGCGAGACTCTTGTACCTCGCGAGACCTGGCCAGCAAGGGCCCACACTTTGTTTAGGAATGATTTCAAACTGAAATACTGAATAATTATTGTACATACCGCCTCATGTATCAAATAATCACGTTCTCCTGTATATCTTCATAGTTTTTTCCTCACGACACAACACATACTGGTGTATGCTGTACGCTCTATGAACAGAAAACCTTGGTAGGACTTAGAAGAAGAAGTCTTGTGCAGGACTCTTTCAGTCCACATGTAGTTGGTTACTGCCAAGTGTAGGTCACTGCCGAGTGTAGGCCACTGCTGAGTGTAGGCCACTGCCGAGTGTAGGCCACTGCTGAGTGTAGGCCGCTGTAGGCCACTGCAGGGAACATGTGTTGCTGTTCTATGTACCTCTCAGTTCCTGACTGCCTCCTACAAACCGACTATAAAATACTAAAACGTTGTTTATTTTCATTTCGGGATGTTATTTATTTAGATGCTAACATACAACTTTTGTGTCTGGAATATCTTTCTTCTCTGCATTTAATTAAATAGTGTTTGCTAAGGGCATCATTTCGTCACTGGATGTTTTTGCTATGTATTTTATTATCTCTTCGACTACATACTAACTTTTCTTGAATGTTGCGAATTATACATTTTTCATGTTGATGTGTCATCAGCTTTTTCATACATTTCCGACAGAGAAATGCAGCAAATTACTACATGTGAACGGAAAAAAATAACCTAGTGATGTTATAAATAATGAATTATATATCATATGTTACATTGACAAAAAATATTTAAAAATGAGTTAAAGATATGTGCAATTATGAAAAGTGCATCACTTCATTAAAATCAAAATAATACCACCAAAAACTAAAGTTTTTAGGAAACGCACGAAAAATACAGCGAAACCTGTTTTCTCGAAGGATTCCAGCGTGTGAAAAAAATCTAACTTTATATTGGTGCCATTTTTTTGTATCAGTAGTCGTCTACTTTTAATGGACACCTCTTGTTAAAAACCTCGTTCAAATGCTGAACAACTCCTACCAGACATTAATAAATCTTTTCATTACAAGCTTCAGAATTGAAGCGTTCCACGAGTAATTAATAAGTGCATTTCAACACTCAATTTTTGACTTAAAGTCCTCGCAGTGGAACTGACTACGGCCACTGAGTTCAAGGGAGAGCTGGTGACACAAGTTGTCTCGTGTATTATTGACTTGGCCTATGCTCAAATTTTGCATAAACGAGCAGTCTTTGCTCATTTTAGAGTTATGACCATGGCGGTGTTTATTTATCTGCTTCTTCTTTACTTCTCTTTTTTTTTGCTCGCAAGTTCTTCTTCCTACAAGTTCAACTACTCGACTAAGAAAAGGTAAGCTTTTAAATGTTTCTTGCATGTCCCAGGTAGAAAACGGAACTAGTTGACTCTTGAACTCGTAAGCCGTCGTACATTTGAAAATTAAAGCAGCACTAAGTCTCATGGAAACGGACTTGCAACCCAGTATTGTCCCTGCGGCCAGAGTCAACTTGTTTCCTATAGGTGAAGTCTCACTTTGTGTCGGGCTGCTTAACCTCTTCTGTGCAAACTACGCCGTCGATTGCAATGTGCCTGTACAACAGCTGTTTACGTCACGGAAACTTCCTTATAACAAATAATTCAATACGAGGCCATATGGATGTTTGTTACCATGTTTTGGGCACTTGCCACACAAGAGCTGTCTCTGATTGGCCGGTGGAAATGACAAGCAATCCAGCTGTCCGTATTGGCTGCCCGGAGATGATGACATGGATCAGAAATTGTCTGCTCTTATTGGTTGTCAACAAAAATATTTTCATAATTAATATTATTCCACAGGAGTATAATTATGATAACGTTGATAAGTTCTGTAGAAATTAGAAAAAATATATTTTTAGTCCACAAACAATAAAAAACGTAGATAGAACCTTCGGTTTTCTCAAAAAATTGAATGAAACTATAGAAAGCGTTAGAAAAAGTTAGTTCTATTCGTACAATGGCTGGCAAGTCGTATTTACTGACTCATCACTCAGTTAATTCCAATATTTCGACAACCAAAAGAAATTAAGAAACAAATTAGTCTTTTTCCTGATGCCGCTCAGGTGTGTCCTGCTAATTCTTAAATCTTCATGATCAACATAAATAGTGTCTCATCACTTGGCGGTCATATTTATGCATAGAAATAGTTGTAGGTTATGTTCAGATGCTATGATTCTTGAAATACGTGTTTCGTTGGGTGTACTGTGGCGGGTATGCTTTTTAGCTCATATTTTCAACAGCCTAGGTTCTCTCGTCTTTCACGAATAAAAGTAACAGTTTTTCGTTACTTTCATTGCTATAAATATGACATGTGTGTAGCTAGACATTGTCAACGTCTGAATAACACATAACATTGGGGCTCGTCTTGAACGTTTGAAGTTTTGATTTCCTGTGGTCTGTGCCTTATTTAATGTTTCAGTGAATGTTAATAAACTGGTCGTCCTATTTTACTTTAAACCTGATTTGCTTGAATATGAGCCCGCTTTTCATGTTTCCCTTAAGAAGGAGTTGTACTCGTAACAGATTGTGGCATCTACATGTTCAATGTCTTTCTCCAAAATTGTACCTTGCGCTTGAATGTGATTTTAGACTGCCAAAGTTATTGAGTTTTGTCATTGAGAAGTATTGTTGTCTTGCAGGAGCACCTAAATCAAGCTCCGACTAATTTACCTGTAACCTAACGTACAACATGCGGAGAAATCGTGTCCCAGAATGACCCTGTAAAATAATGTAAGCTACTGGTAAATGTACAAGGATAGCTTATGAGCCTACATCGATCAGCTTGAAGTTCGATTCGATTGGATGAGAAAACAATTAATCTTGAGTCAAAAGAAATTAGTATAAATAATTAAACGTTAAAGTTCTTTTATAAGAGAAATTTTTTGCTTAGTCCTGCAGTTGCATTTTTTCTCACAATTGAAGGGTGAAAAGCCTGAGCCATCTATTCGAATTTTTGTTAGAATTCTTTGCGTTTAAATCAATATAGGAATTCATGATATAACCTAGTATTCATATTCTAAAGCAACCAAGAAAGTAATTCATATTTCACTCTATTTACATCTACATTACTGAAAGTAAGATCTATGTGACCAAAAGAAATGACATTTTCATGAACTAGAGATGTGATTGAAAACGGAGCAAGTTGTACACCTGTACTTGCTTCCTTCTCAAGGCTTTCAAAACTCGTCGTTTTCGATCTGCAGTTATTGCAGCAACCAAGGGATCGTACTCCTACAAGAGTTGTAAAACCAGCAGGCCTCCGTTCATGCATTTACTATTTCTCTGATAATTTAAGTAATTTCTGTTGAAATAGGTTACTTGTTCTAAAATTTCGTGCAGTTCTTCTGATATTTTTGAAGAAAATCTTGCTCAACGATGCTCGTTTCTTGGTTTAAACCATTTTTGGATTTGTCGCATTAAATCTGGACGGACCTTTTTGGTTTTTTGAATCTTTTTTTAACAATATTACATGAATTTAGGTTTCATTATTTCCAGTACGTTGACTGCAGGACCAATTCCGCTATAGACTAAGTACGCGCAGTAAAACAGCTACATTGAAACACTGAAATACGTGTTTCTGCTTCACTTTCTTGAGACAGTCTTATCTTATTGTGTTCGATATCCAAATAACTGTTTTCGTCAAGATTTTCATAAAAGTTAATAAATGAAAGCTGGTTTTATTTGGATTAAACAATAATTTTTCAATGTAAACTTTTATGAGAGCTCGATAGATGTATTGCACACATAAATAGTCTAATAGTTTATTGGAATCTTGGATTAGTTGCATATACTAAGCGTGTGCTCCATTTTCTAGTCCAATGACTACTAACTTTCTAATACTCACCGACCTTTCCAGCGTCTAACATTTGGTGAGAGAGCGAGAAATTGTCTGGAACTGTCTGTGTTCAAAATATGCGTCGGTATTGATCGCAAGAAAACCCATTTTGACGCATTTTGAATGAAACGTAGTTTTGTGGAATCCGTGTTTTGGTATTTTTTATTAATGTGCCATGAGGTGTCTGCTGTAGATTAATGCTGCCGAAGATACGCTTGTAGCTTCGAATTTTGTCTCCCACAAACTTCGCTGCATCACCTGTTCGTGTAGTTCTGTAGTACACCCTGTTGGTGCCGTGCGAGTAGATGTGTACGAGCTGAGCTTGGTGAGCATTAGTACATAGTTACATGTCACACACAAGCAAGCAAATGGTCCCTGCTACAGTCCCAGGTATGTCCTTTCCTTTTCTCCGAGTCAGCACGCTGCACTTACTCGCAGTACTTGCGAGCGTAGTATTCCTAGTCTCTCTCGAGTTGCAGTTGTACCATGTAACGCTCGTGTGTTTATATTCGAATGCCCTTTTTGTTTATTTATCGCAATATATTTTGCAGGCACGGCAGCTGCTGTTTACTGTGAGCTCTACGGGGTAGCATGTTCTCTTTGTGTCCGTGTAGCCCCGTGACACCTCTGTGGGAGATATAGCCTTCATGAAGTAACTTTTGCATGGAATTTAAAGGGCATGCATCGTGCTACTTAATGCAATGTCTCATTTTCCTTCTCATTTTTACTTATTTTACCCGGTAAACGATAATATATTAGTTTTTCTCTCTAAGTGTCGGTTTCTTACGAATTTTTTCCCCCGGCCTATGAAAATATGAAGAAAATATGAGAATTTTTATGTCGGACTAACGTATTCATTTATTTTGTAATGCAAGCTTCGTTTTAATGTTTCTTAGGATGTATATGTTCAACAAAACATTTGTAAAGTGAAATATTATTTTCATGGTGTGAAATACTGTTAAAGTATTGCAGTTTGAGTTAAAAAGAGAATAACCTCTAAAACTCCTTCGATTAAACTTCTCGGACTCCTCGCCCAATAAACAATTTGTTCACACTCTGTTCGGTTTGAATATGTGGGAATTCATACTTGGTTGAAGGATGGTGATTTTTGTCTTGAACCATGAACCTGTTTCATTATGATTTTACTATCCCATGATTTTCCAATAATTTTGTATTGTTCGTAGAGTGAAAACTCCTTTAAATCCTCCTAAACAACATCGTCTGTATATTCCTACGAGAATTTGAGGCCGTTTTTAGAATATTTATGGGCGAGGTCATGATTGTCATTTGGAAACTTTGTCGATATAATTACTGTTTACCCTCGTTCTCGTCCGTGCATTCAGAGGTAACCACAAGCGATAACAACTGTTCAAACTGGATTTGAAATCTACAAGTGATCTCAAATATCCTGCGAGAGAATCGCCTGTGTTCATGTAACTGTGCTTCGAATTTGCAGGACTAGTCAAGCGAAAGTTTTCTATGCTATCAACAACACGTTTTCGACATGAGCAGCTTTACGTTACCACATGTAGTTCGTTACCACTTGTACATTGTTACCACTTCTTAGTTCCATGACTACAAGTGGTTCAAAGATAAAATATCGAATCTTTTGCAGAATATTTGCCCTTGCCTAAGTAAAGACTGGATAAACACTAAAACTGTGATGAATAAGTTATAAAAAGGAAATTAAATAAAATTGCACAAATTTGTGAAATTTAAAGAAAAATTCGTTGATTGTAAGGATTGAAACTCAACTTTTTAAAAGTTTACATTATGAACATAATGTAAATTATCAATTATCTCCTGAACAGTAGTTTCTTCCGAGCAGTTGGTCATGAAATGATACAACAGAGACGTTGGTATGCTGCAGTAAGTCCGAAATTTGCCTGATGTTCACACAGTGACATACACCGACGCCTTCACTTCTTGTACGAAATTTGAGACTAGCAAGACTCCAGTGATGATATTACCTCTATTAAAGATCATTACTAGTATTTTATTATAATTATAATTAAGATTTTATTATCATTGTCAGAAGCACGCGCGGGCTGTGGTTTTTCTGCAGCACCAGCCTGAGCAGTCAATTACGATAATTAATTGTTCATGATCAACTTTTCCTATCATAAATAATTTGAAAAACTGCCTCAATTTTCAGTAGGGAAATTGTAGAGGATTGGATTTTGATTTTTTGCATGATTGCGTAAGTATTAGCGACATTTTTCTAAACATTCTACTGAAATTATCTTTCATTAGTGTTCTATTTGAGGGAAAGTAATTTTTTGTGATGTGACTTTAAATGAGTGAATTCAAGAAACCTTTGATGGTTATAACTGATGGTATAATATTTGCGTAGTGGATCTATTAGAATGTAAGTGCTCCTCATATTTTAACTCTACACAGGTGCTCAGTTTCATTTCATTTCAATTTCGAGTTAGCGCCCCTATGAAATTTATATAGTCACAAAATGTAGCTCATCAAAGTTAACGTATTTTGTGGACCAGAAAAGCAGGATATAGAGCGCACAACCACAGCGTTACGAACTGCAGGACGGGACTGCCATTTTTTCAGATTTTAACACCAGATTACTATTTCTCCAGGTTATATAATTATATAAAATCGGCATAATACTACTCTTATCCTTTTTGCTGGACACGCCAATCCTTATTGAATGTCAGAACAGCAAGAACGTCGTTCACGAGTCAAAACTTCGAGGGTGGTAGGGGCAAAGCTGCACAAGTGGAAAGTCATAAGGTTGGCTGAGTGAAAAAGTTATTGATCTTCTGTAGTGTGTGGACATGATCATGCCCAAATTTGGGTCGGTTCAATCACAGACTTCATTTCGTACACATTCTGATTATTTATTTGTGGCTCGCAGCTTGAACCGGAGCCTGTCTTTCATGCGCATGAGCAGTATGAATGACACAGGCACCCCCATGTCACCCTCCGGGGTGCTAACCTCCCAGACCTCCTGTCCTGGCTCCGACCACCACATGAAGCCTCTCAGCAACGTGAGGTTAGCGGTCGACATACGAGGCAGTTCAGAATGGTACCCATTTTTGGCAAGTTTTGGCATCATCGGTAAAGATCATAAGTAGTTTATGACTCAGAAACGAGCGTGCTTATCAAGAATTTTTACAGGTTTTTAACAAGCGAGTTTGTCAATTTGGCAAGGTCGATGCAGATATCAGGGTGGGCAGAACAAAGAACCCAAGCTTTAGTCAACGTTGTGTGACGACCCAGGAACGTTAATTTCCTCGATTTCTTCGTCATAGTGAAGCAGCATTCGAGGTGGCGTATTTTCTTCGTGTGTAATGTCTCTACTTGATCTTCCTACTTAAATTAGCAGATTTACACTCATAGAAATGGACGTGACGTCATTATCTTGTTTTCTTCTCAACTTCAGAGAAGAAATTAATTCCCGATTTTACATGTATGTTGGATACAATGGATGTTCAGTAGCAGTCTTAATATTTTATCCAGTTATGTTACATTACAAAAGAAGATACGGTCTAGGTTCTAGGGTCTCACCTTTTTTTTTCGTACTCCGCTGAAATAAGCAACTTTTACAGTTTCATCAGTTTCGAATTGAGCTTCGTGATTGGTTCTATTTGAGAGATATTTCTACTCAAATGGGAATGAATTTTAACGCTGTTGAAAATTCGTGTTGCAGCAGTTACAAATATTTCTTCATACTGTAACGTGTGGCAGTAACTTCAACCATTCATGTAACATGTTGTAGTACAGCTAGTCACATCAGTGTAACTGTGTTCATTCTGGAACCTTAACCATGCAGTAAGTTGTGACGCCTTGTGAGAGAGTGCATCAAAGTAAAGAGATTCCTAGCTTTTTGCTTTAGCTGCAGGAGACATTTGTTCAATTAATGAATTCTTACACGACAATTGCCGTTCTGTGTAATTTTGAACGACCAAGTTCTACAAGCGAATACTTTTTGGTTGTCAAAACTTGATGCTTCATGCGAGGACCAGAGTCATAACAACAGTGAAAATAAAATACTGTATTCCGAGGCATGAGCCCTAGTTAGGAAGAGAGTTCTTTTTATCAAAGGTGATTTGCTTTAAAAAAAGTGTTTTCAATTTTTTGTTTTCAATTTTCTTAACCAGTGCTGCGTCAGTGCTAGAACTCTAAAATCAGAAATCTGCACGAGAAGTGAGCCTGTCAGTTCTGGTATCACTGAGTAGGACTTTAGCTTCTTCTGGCATCAAAATAGAAGACTATTTATTGAATACAAAGTCATCATTGAATCGTTCTGTGCGTTAATTTTCTCACGTCACCACAGTCTCTCACGTAGATCAGTCGAGGATTTTTTCTTGCTGGGTTGATGGGTCCCACCTGCAGTGCTTTCTTTTAGTGACTAAATTTTCAAGTTAATTAAGTTAACGAAGTAAATGATGTTAATGATTCAGATGATCAGGCAAGTGGTCGCGTTGCTCGACGCACACATGGCAAGAAGGGGCAGAGCTTCCAACTCAACCCTCAAATCTTGTGTGGTGTCCGTGTTCTGAAACAACACTCGTAAAATGAGAACCAAGCTGAGGGAAATAGAAAAATGTAATGAATGCGTCAAATTCTACTGGAATTTTTGTACTCCACTGAAATGGCACTATAAAAAACTTACCGTTTCGTCAGTTTCAAATTATCTCCGTCATTGGTTTTACCTGAAATATATTTTTAATCAAATGAAAATGAAAGTACTACTGTTAAAAATAGTTTTTTAAAGCAAAAATTAATTGTCATGGTGACATAAAATTTGAATTAATTAAATGTTATACATTTTTTAATTTGTCTTTTTGTTTCATAATGTATTTCTCACGTGCGAAGATCTTGTTCACATTGGGTAAGTACCTATTAGGTAGATATGGTCTAATTCTGAATGGCGTCCTCGCCACTCGGCCACCGCAGACAACGCATCGAGAGCTGCAGGAGAGTGGTGTGAGTTGTACATCGGGCGTCCGGCGTGGATCAGTGTTGCCACAAGGTTTATAAATTTTGTGTAAAAATTACGTATTTTAACAACGGAAATAAATAATACGCTTTGGATTAACTTTTTTGTGGTTCTTGTACAGCGGCCTGTTACTTTTTACGATGTATTTTATCTTTACTTTTTAAGTTGTAGCTTATCTTTACTTTTTAAGTTATATTTTATCAGTTGTACCAAAGGTTCTAAACTTTCCTCTTTACAGCGTTTTAACTTTTTGACTTTTCCGGTTCAACAAGAGAATAAGTTCAAATTCGAACATTTTTGACACAATGGAACATTCTGCTGCTTTCTATTAATATTGTCAATACGCCGGGGTCTTTGCCCACTTTCAAACTCTAATGAGTTCCATGCTTTTCGCTTTCACACTGCCACAATAAACTTGTTTTCTCTCTGTCCTGAACTCCAAAACTCAACAGGTGTTTCGTTTTTCAAAAACTTGTGTGTAAATATAGCGCAAGTTTATACTGACACCAATTCTTCTCTTTGTTTTTTCTATCCTTTACGATTGAGAAATTTAGTTCTGATTTTGCTTTATTCACTATGCTGGATCTCCATTAGATCGTCTGGGCGATTCTCTCAACGCCACAGAAGCACTTGAACTTGTTATATCATGAGATACTTGTATTTTTTTATAAGTCTTCTTACTCTGAGGCCGTGCAATGAACTTTTTAATAAATTCACCAGTTTCATATCTTGATTTTTTATACAGTTGACGCATAGAATTTTATATTATTATCATTCCGTTTCCTTTTTATTTTTTCACTGGCGCAAAGTATTACGCTAATTCAGTTTTATAAATTTGTGTCATAGTATGTCAGGGTATCTGACTACCAAAACCTCTCGTATCAGTGAGTTTTCATTTAGCCCTCACGGGCATCCCGTTCCAGGTTTGCAGTATTTGCTCTGGGCTCCAGCGCCTACCCCAACTTCTGCGCCTTTGGAACGTACGTGGACAACCTGCTGGGGGAGCTCGGTGGGGAGCGACTCCTCAACCTCACCTGTGGAGACGAGCTGGCAGGCCAAGAGCAGAAGTTCAACTTCTGGGCCGCAGAGGTATTCAAGGTAAGTTTTGTCAGCTTTTATTCCACTTTTTCCTCGAACCCATGGATAAGGTTACGATTAATTCGAAATAGGTAGGTGATGGAAGTTATCAAACTATGTATATACAAGGTAAACAATAAAATACGTTTAACTATGAAATTCAATATCTTTTAAACCTCCATTATTAGTCAAAAAATGGCGTGCTCTTTCAACGGTGCTGTTCATTACTTTCCTTAATGTCTCTGGTGAAATGTTGTTGATCTCGTGAATGATGTTTAGTTTCAATTGCTGTAAAGTATCAGACATTTTAATGTAAACATTTTCTTTAAGTATCCCCAGAGAAAGAAATCAGGAGCACTTAAATTTGCAGATCGAGGCGGCCACAGTATATCACTAAAACAAGAAATTATTCTGTTTGGAAAAATTGTTTTTAACATTTGCATTGTTTCTTTCGCTGCATGCGCTGTAGCTCCATCTTGTTGGAAAAAGGTAATTTCTGTGTTATTATCTCCAATTTCAGGTATCAAATATTCTTGAATCATCATCTGTCTATACACAAATTGCATCACCATTAGCATCTTCAAAAAAATATGGTCCAATGATCCTCGAAGACGTGATGCCACACCATACTGTTATTTTAGCTGAGTGAAGTGGACGTTCATGAATTTCTTTTGGATTTTCTGAAGCCCAGAATCTGCAATTTTACTTATTAACAAAACCATTGAGGTGAAAATGTGCCTCAACAGTTATTATTAAATTCTTTACAAGGTTTTCAATTTTCTGCATGCTGCAGAAGTCTATTCGCAAAATCTAATCGCTTTTGGTAGTCCGTAGGATGGAGTTCTTGAGTTAATTTTATATGGATGATACTTTAGATCTTTTACCAAAATACGTTGCAGTGAGGTACGTGACTTTCTCAGTTGAATTGAACGTCTCCTAGTTGACGTTTTGGGCCGATCAGCAACACTCGTTGCAACAAGCTGAATTGAAGCACCAGTTCGTATGGTCCGTGGCCTGCCACAACGTTGTCTGTCTGCTGTTGTTCCAGTTTCTCTAAATTTCAATACCAGTTTTTTATGCACTTCTTCGAAAGACTTCTTTCAATACCATCAATATTCCTGTAATTCCTCTGAATTGCAGTAACCGAACAAGTACATCGGAAGTAAAGTTCCACTATTTTTGCTCGTTGTTCCATTGTGTAGCGATTCATTTTGGGGAGTGGATTTTATGAATTTTTTGGGCATTATGTTGTGATTGTTGGTAGACTTGATAAGCTGGTAGAAAACTTTGAAATCTCCTCATTCATTCTGAATTAACCAAATCTCTTTACCATTCGTATTTTTATAGCTATAATAATTTTAAAAAGGTACCTTACTTATGGGCCACCCTATATAAGCTGAATTTCATCATTATTCATAGTTTTTGAAATGTTTGGTGTATGGTTGAGCATGTAGGAACCTCGTCTACTGAATTCATCCCAGTAAGTTGTGGTTAAAGAGGCTTCTGTGATTTCTTCTGGGTTACTTTTTAATTCATAATTCCGAGTTTGTTCACCGCTGGCCCAAAACGAACCAGCTATTGCACTGCAGAAAACTATGCACACGTCACTGTGGATATTTTATCTTGACAATTTTGTATTTCTGCCGATTTCAAATTGAAAAAACATTTATGAACTCGCAAGGAAGCACAGGCTTAGGGGACGTATGCCTATGAAATAATTCTATATAGCGAGTTGACTGCAATGTGTACTCGTCCCACGCATAAACAGGTCGTTAGATTTTTTTTAGATAAAGAGAGCAACCAATACTACAAAGATAGCTATTGATTCTGGACTCCAATAATGATCTCCAATGTACTCTATTTTATCCAGAGTAATCTCAATCATTTTCCTACACGTACTGTTGAATGAACGACAGGTGATCCTTAGCACTGAATCAACAACATCAAACCAGTATACTAAGATAATGGATTCCATCCTTCAGTTAAGGGATTCCATCCTTCGGTTAAGGGATTCCATCCTTCGGTTAAGGGATTCTATCCTTCAGTTAAGCGATTCTATCCTTCAGTTAAGGGATTCCATCCTTCAATTAAGAGCTTCCATCCTTCGGTTACGGGGTTCTATTCTTCGGTTAAGTGATTCTATGCTTCAGTCAAGTTATTCTATGCCCCAGTTAAATTATCTTAACCTTCAGTTATGGGATTCCATTCTCCGGTTAAATGATTCTATTCTTCGGTTAAGTTATCCTATCCTTCGTTTAAGGGATTCTATCCTTTAATTAAGGGATTCTATCAATAACACAGGAAATCACGCATAGATTTATTGGGTTAGAAGTTGATTAACCAAGTCTCGTCCACAGACGGGGTGCGAGACGTTCTGTCTGGACGACGAAGGTGCCATCGAAGACGCGACGGCAGCGCTGCAGGCGGACGGCAGCCGCAAGAACATAGAGGTGAAGTTAGTGGTGTGCGACAAGATATCACCTCTACATGCAGGCCTGTCTCGTGCCCACTGCAAGAAGGCAATCAAATCCGTCACCGTCAAAGAATCCAGGAATCTCCATGACCAGGATGCCAAGTAAGTGAAAACGTTTTTAATTTCAAACTGACTTGGTTGTCACAGTAATGCTGGTTACTCTAAACTTTGGTAAGTCAGGTCATAGGAAACAAACTCGATAACGAAATTCGACATAGGTTTGCTTTTATAAAGTTGGCCAAGCAAGTGGGCTATCCTTAATAAAAAGTACATTGGACGATCGGAAGCGAAGATTTAGCAACAGTTTGCAATGCTACGGTGACATTATTCATGCTTCTTACCATTAGTAGGAAGCTCATTGCTTCTTGTAAATTGGGGCACTATTGATTCCAGTACTGCTGGTAAATTGAGTGATTATTAACTTCATTGCTTATGATAAATTGATTCATTAATGACTGTATTACTACCGGTAAATTGATGCATTATTGACTCCAAAGTCAACTTCGTACGATCGCTGTTGTAAGGACTCTGCTCGTAACAGCACACTGCACTCTCGCCGGTGCCTAAAGTACTCTGGAGACAGTGCGACAGTTGAGGGAAGTGTGTAGAGAGAGTGTCCAAATTTTCATATCCGTGATAGGCTCGCTTAGATGTATTCCTTAATAACAAAAGAATTTGTAAGCAGCACGTTCCATGTACGTAATCAACGAGACTAAAGTGATCGGAATGAAGGGACGAGTCTTTTTCTTCTATTTAGCAAATTGAGGCATTATATTGTTTTTTGTAAAACGATCCCTTATGAGGTTCAGAGGTAGTTATTTTTACTTTATCATGAATAATGTAATAATTTGATATCGTAATAGGAACTTTACAAAAGCACTTCATTTATGCGGCGAATCTACGAAACAAGGCAAACTCTTTTCCAGAGTTATTGATCACACAATTTTTGCATTAAATTGCTGAATTCTTGTTTCAGAAATAAGTCTGTCTTAAGTTCTTTGAATTTATAACAAAAAATATAATGATTTAAAATTATGAATTTTAAAGTTAATTTTACCATAAGGCGCACTTTTTTCAAACGACTATATTCTCGACACTGGGTCTTTTCTCGATGGATGATTTTACAACGCGTCGAAACAAAGAAAATCTATAAAACTTGTTTAGAATTTTCTTCTGGTCAGCAAATGTACGCGACGATCATCCTGATCATCGGAAAGGATGGGGGCGAGCTGACGGAAGAAGGATATTGTCGGAGTTATATCTGTGAAAGGACATAATTTCTCTCCCTACAGGTTCTGACAAGGAATGGCTTCAGACTCTTGCCCGACCGTTATTTAAGGAGGAGGAATAAATAATATTTATAGAATTTAATAAACATTTAGCGATTAACAAAAACAAAATCAGAGGTTGATGGATTTCCTGCTCAATGAACGAGTTAAATTACTAGAAGGCTTGCATGCGCTAAAGCAGTCAGATTCTGCAGAAGCAGAAACTATGTTCAGCCGAAGGCGCGTTTACTGAACAAGAGACTCTACAGCCGCCCATCAAGCTTGCTACTCAATCGGTCCTATGCTGAACAATATTTTAATGAGCAAGTTTAACTAATGGAAAGCTTACTGGCAACAGAATAGTCGGATTCAGCAGAAACAGAAACCGGGTTTACCCGCCCCGAAGGCGCGTTTAGCAAATACCTGACGGACTACGGCTGCCAACTTAACTTGCTAGCCTATCTTACCTATGCTATTTAATCAATGCTATTCAATCTATGCAATCTATGTTAACCAACCAATGCGACCTAATCTATGCTGAAATAATTTATGCTGAACTGACATGGGCAAAGGCGCTGCCGAAGAGGTCAGGCCTGATGAGAAGAAAAAACGGTTTCTGTAATCTAGAATAAACAAATGTTGCAAATCTAAATTTCAAATCAAATGTTACAAATCTAATATCACAAAGTTACCTACTCTGCAGCACTGTTAAATCTTTTACCGGTTGTGGGGCAGAAGGATTGCACACTGAAGATCTAAACGGAAGCGATCGATCAAAAGAATTAAAAAAAAGAAATCGCGTGCATGAAAGACGGATTCATCTACTGACAAGCTGTTCTTAGTTTACAGAGTAATATACTCTACCTCTTTGCGTTCATCATACATATGATATGTACTGTATATGATACAATGATATATTGGTATGCGTAGATGGATATATTAATCAATATACATATACCAATATATTATTTTCTATAGATTTATACATACTGATATGAATTTATATATATATTCGCATTTAAATTGAGATCTGGGAAAATGTACTACATGTTCATGGATAATGTCTGCATATTGTATGTGAACCTTAGCCCGATAACACTGGACAGTTGCTGCAGACTATCCTGTTTTGTCTTGTTTTTCAATTTACGTGCCTCTATTTTTGCAAACTTAGTACCTACTAATTGTATTAGATTATTTCTTTGTATAGCCTTCTCAGCACTGCTGGTGACCGTGTGGATCGTACCTGGGAGCTTCATAAGTCTGTTGTACATACAAAATCTTTAACTTTTTAGTAAATGACATTGCCATGTTGTGGTAATTTCTTAGTCTTCGTTTGGATAATAGCGATTTCTAGCGATTTTGACTTTTTACGAAGAAATCACTGAGCTCCAACTCTTCAACCTCTTCACTGTTGTCGAGTCAGCTCTTGGACTGAGAAGGATTCTAGGAAAGGAACAATGCCTGGCCTTAGGACACGACCTTGCGAGTTCTTGTGTCGCTGTGAAGATGATCCAGCAATTTACTTGTTTTTAGTGATAGTGGTACCTTAGCGTCCATTGCTAACGGGTAGCATTAAAAAGATATTATTTCCTTTACATGACGTGTCTTGTCCGAACAGCCGCTACACCCAGCAAGTAATCTTCGACATCAAGGGCCTGAAAGACAAGGCTGCTGTGGACTACAGTCCTGGTGACCACCTGGCCGTGATGCCGTGCAACAACAGGGCTCTTGTACAGGGGGTCCTTGAGAACCTTGGCGGGGACCTGGACCCCGACACCCCCGTGCGCATCATGATCATGAAGGAGACCCACACTCCTAATGGTGAGGAACCAGTAATGGGAACAGCACGTGGGTGATGATATCCTTATGGTGAGGAATCAGTAATGGGAACAGCACGTGGGTGATGATATCCTAATGGTGAGGAACCAGTAATGCGAACAGCACGTGGGTGATGATATCCTTATGGTGAGGAATCAGTAATGGGAACAGCACGTGGGTGATGATATCCTTATGGTGAGGAATCAGTAATGGGAACAGCACGTGGGTGATGATATCCTAATGGTGAGGAACCAGTAATGGGAACAGCACGTGGGTGATGATATCCTAATGGTGAGGAACCAGTAATGGGAACAGCACGGGAGTGATGAAATTTTAATAGTGAGAACCTGTAATGGGAACATCACAGGGGTGATGAGACCAGCCTCATCGTGTGAATACATGCGTTGAGGACAAATCCATGATGGACACCTCGCAGATGTACTACACCTGACTAGTGTATTAGTATACTGGACAGGTGTATTATACTGGACAGGTGTATTATACTGGACAGGTGTATTATACTGGACAGGTGTATTATACTGGACAGGTGCATAACACTGGACAGGTGTATAACATTGGACAGGTGTGTTACGCTGGACAGGTGTATTACGCTGGACAGGTGTATTACGCTGGACAGGTGTAGAAATAAGGGAAATACCTCACAGAACTGTGATGATAATCCGTCCATCACTAGCCACTCGGAAAAGGGTTTTCTTTCATCAAGCCGATGCGCACCCACATACAGCAGAAGCGACTGAATGCTAGATTCAGCCTTTTTCTTAAAGATTCTCTCTCCCTCATCCAACCTAGTTTGTAGATTGGGCCCAATCTGATTTTCATCTTTTCATCAGGCTAGACCATTATCTCAGAAGGGAAGCCCTTGCATTGTAGAGGCTAAATCGATAATCATTGAAACTATTTTTCTACCTTGAAAAAACAAAGAATTATGGATGAGGTATCAGATATGAGGTGACAGATGGACAGAGATTATTGATAGTGAACAATTAAAATTTAAATGATTTCTTGTTTAAATTAGCCTTAATTATGAATTAAGAAAACGAGCTAAGCTTTCGTTAGCGCCTAGAGTACGTTCTTGGACACTTGTGAATGAGAATCACAGTGACATACACTACGCTAACCATTCCATC
>VCRD01003603.1:0-36865 GCA_006783055.1 Trinorchestia longiramus
ACTAGTAGATAATAGCAGATGATTGTAGTCGTGTAGGAATGGTTTTCCTTGCGGCTTGTTCGCTGGCTCGGGCTCAGAGGTCTAAACGGGTGGTCGACGCGCTGCGGTTACCTTGCTGGTATGCGGTCTACGAGGGCAGCTTGTTTTCCGATGAGGTGCTTGTTCAATCTGGTGCTTGTTACCAAATAGCTTGCTTGTTGTCTAGATATCTTTTTTGTTGTCTAAATATTTCGGTTAAAACTTTAACGGTAGACACTTTAAATCACTTCGGTAATTATTCGGTCAGTAGTTAAAGTATTCACGTTATTCGGCGTGATTGGTACGTTTCGTAAGATAGAACTCTTACACTTCACGTACTTAAGCACCTATCTCGCACGACCATTCGCGGCTGTGTCGTGAGGGTTACTGAGAAGGGTTTTTACTAGCTTAGCCCCTAGAAGTTTTGAAGAGTTTTCACCTGAACAGGGGAATTTCATTACTCCAGCTCAGCGCACTGGTGGAAAAATGCCACAGAGCAATAACCCACATAACCCCACCATTTTATATTGTTGGAATCCAACATGGAGGATGCCTCCACAAACAGAAAATTCCTAGCCAATGATTTGGCACTTAGTAAGGCTCTGACCAATTCTGCCTTTGGGAAGGAAGGAATAGCCAACATAAAAATCTAGATAGAAAAATTCTGGTTATCACAATGAAAAAACATTTTGAAGACGTTTCATCATTCCTGAGTGTTCCAGAGATGGGAGCATGGAAGGTCAAGTGTCGCCTTCCAGCCAACCAAACCACTTCAGTGGGAGCGATTGGGCGTTTCGAGGAGGACACCAGCAGGGAGGAGTTAACCGAGGCACTGATTGATGCTGGCTTTGAAGGAGTGACAGTTGAGCGTATATACAAAGGTATAGATAAAATAGTGATTGCCTTTTTCATGGTGGTATTCAATACTAGCACTATCTCAATTTGTACAGATTAGATACCAGCAGTATCGTGTAAGTGCATACATAGGTAAACCATGGCACTGTTTCCGCTTTCAGAAGTTTGGACACAGTGCTGTAAATTGTAGAGCTGCCCCTCGATGTGTTGTGTGCAGTGATCTACATAACAGTAAAGATTTTCCCTCCCCAAGTGCACGCTCCTGTTGCAATTGCAGTGGTAACCACACTGCAAATTATGGAGGTTGTCCCAAGATCAGGAAAGCTAGAAAAGTAGAAAAAGTTGGACAACTTCAAAAACTCTCCTATAGGGATGCTGCAAGGCAGGTCTTGCATGCAGAAGGGACTTCCTTGGTGCAGCTTCTCCCTGATCGAACCTTGAACAACCCAATGGTGACCCAATCTGGTGGTAAGGTTCTATACTCTTCTCAAGCACAACCTCCACAACTCGTCTCTGTTGGCACTCAGACTGAAGATGAACTTATCATTCCAACATCTTCAAATGTCACTGTAACCCAATTAGTTGAGTTGTTGGCAAGAACACTCGTAGTTGTAATTCGTCAAGATGGTGATCTGAATCTAAAATATTTAATAAGAGAAATTGCTAAAGATTCTTTCAAGTCTCAAATGCTGAACACTTCTACCAACAATGAAAGACTGTCTACAACACAACCTCGACATAATGCTTGCTCTGACCCTTCTAACTTAATGACCACTTTTGACTTGCCAACAACCCAAGTGACACCTTCCTCCATTTAGGAAGACGAAACCCAAAAAAGAAACATTAGACTAATGCCCATATTTCATCCTCAGCAACAAATTATAAGTCCCTACATACCTCTGAAAAACATTCTCGCACAATGCACAGCACAAACCCACAAATAAACCTTCAAAGTGTCTAGAAACAGAGAACTAAAGATCTGACAGTGGAATTGCAGAGGCTTTTCTAACAAACTGAACAATTTTAAAATAAAACTATACTCCCTTAAGCCCCATACTGCATACCTAAATGAAAATTGGCTTACTCTTAGATCTGAACCAAGATTTGTTAACCACACTGCCATATACTCGTATAGGCATAGAGCAGCTGATCAGGTTGGTGGAGGGATTGCAATTCTAGTAAGATCCGACATAACATTCACAGAAGTACACCTCACTCCTTTCAATCAAGGATTTCTAAAAGTTTTGGGCATAACACTGTAGAAACAAAATAGTTTTTTCTTTCAATTCTATGCATCTATAACCCCAATAAGACAATCACCACCACGGAATTCCTACACTACTTTGACCAGCTAATGCCCCCCCACTCACCCCCTCGCTATATTTCATTAAATATATGAACTTCTCTTTTTTTGCAGGTCAGAACAAAAGAAACATCGTAAACAAAAGAGAAAATTAATCTACCTTCCGACCTGGGGCTACATGTACTAGTTTTCGAAGCCCTAAACAAACACGACAAAGAAGAAGAATAAGAAAGTGGATATGGGCGCATGTCCACCACCACTTGGACCCTTGTCCGCCTTTTTCATGGATGTAGGTTCGCCCATCTTTAAATTTCTACGCTGTTCCAGTCACTCATAAAGTTGTCACTGAACACTTTGCAGATTTTGCGATGTATTACAGCAGCACTACGTCCTTCTGCTTGCAGAAAACGGATTACACTTCCTGCCTCACATTTAGCGGGAGCATCAATCGTAGCGACCATGTTCACTTGCTCTTTCCTCGGGTAATGGGGCTGTATCTATTTTGACAATTATGTAGATAACTAAGTAAGAACTTGCAGTACTTGTGGTAGTATAATTATTATTTGATGTACATAAACTTACCTTTTTTATAACACATTAGAGGTTGAAATAAAAACTCTCGTTTAACATGACTATCGGTACATAATGAGTACATGACTCGTGGTATATTATTATTACACGACTCAACGTACACAGAAAGGACGTAACTCGTAGAGCACACACTATGTGACGTGAGGTACACAGTAATATGAGTCGTTTTATGTGTAAGCAAATTATATGACTCGTACTACACAATAAAATGACTCGCGGTACACATTAATTTTATAATATTAATAACGTTTTTTATATTTTTATCAAAGGTTTTTACAATTGAACGAAGGATCCTGTTATCATTTCTGATGCCTTATTTCATGTGTTTGACATGCTTGAAATTTTCAGTTGTAGTGATTCCACGATCTCTTCGTTGCTGTACAGCCGAAATAGGCATATCATTCATCGGGTGTTGAAAATACCGGTATTAGTAACAATAGTCGTATGAACATTTATCGATGTTGAAGCTCATTTGCCAGGTTTCAGCTCATTGTAGCAGACGGGTGAGATCGGATTGAATAGTTACTCTGTCTCGTTCGGAGTACGCTTCGTAACAGAGTTTCGTATTGTGGTCGAACGAATTGGTTTTAATAATGATTCCAACCGTCAAGACTGTTGATGTTGCTGATGAAAAGAATCGGGCCTAAAACGCTCCCATGGTGGACTCTACGTTACAGGCGTCAAATCACTGGCTCCATCATAAATCATTACTCGTTGAGTGCGACCATTGAGCATTGAGCTACTGAGTTTGTAATGCTAGTGCCATTATGTTGCGTTTTGTAGTGTCGAACTAAGTGAGGTGAGCTCCTGTGATGTGAGAGAAATATTAAGTCTAACTTTTGTGAATCTTTCTTGCAAGTAAAAACAGTTGTGAATAAAAAAATGGGAAAAATGTTTCGATCATCACCATAAAACTCAATAAAAATAGTGAACATAAGTTTGTGAGAACATTTTTGGTCCAATCCTGGAGTGCATGAGTACTATTGAAAACAATTACTGAAATAAAGAGTTTTTTTTCGGTCGTGAACATTTTTCAATATCATTTGTAGGTAGATGTAGTTTGAGTATTTTACTTTGTACAACTTTTTATGATATATATAAACTTTTTATATAAGAACTGGCAATGGACATGTACAATCCAGGTATTTTCCCATTTTATTTATCAAGCCAGTTTACGCAATTGAATCCCAAGAGGGAATGAACGGAGTTTAATTGTAGGCTGAATGTGGGTTGTAACGAGAATGCGCTAACGTGTCTGAGCACAGTACAGTAAATCATAGTACTGGTATTTGCAAAATCAGGGCATTTGCAAACTCACGTATCTACAAGGCATCAAATCATAGCATGCGAGCGATGTTCGTGAATCTGATGTCGCGAGAAATATAATTTTTGTGCACCGTTTTCTTTTTTTTTTATGGCTGCTCCTGTTAAACCTTATAAAACATGTTCTCACTAGAATTTTTTAAATAATAACAAATACGACTATAAACTTAGGTTTACCATTTTCCGTCAAAATTACTTCCAGAATGGATTACTTCATCTGGAAACTACCATTATTTTTTTTATAAAAGTTATCTCAAGATTCCATGAAAAGCCACTGAAATATTTGTGCCAAGCACTTCGACAAGTCATATACTAGTGACTTGTTGTGTGCAAAAGTGTTTTCAGTTAGTTTCTTCTTCCATTTGTCTATTAAACATATGAATGTAATTTTTTTGTCAGGCTAATGGACCACATTATTTAATGAAATTGTGAAAAATTCAATGCTCTAATGATACAATGCTACATCAGTATGAAAACAAAGTCTGATGAGGTAAATAAGTCATAAACGAACGGCGTCGCCTTATACTCTTTCGAAGGAATAATTATCGTGGGTGTTAAAAATATTCACCCTTAATTTTTCGGAGGAATCGTGGATCATCACACCGATTGAGTTTTGCAATTGAAAATTACTTATATGAAGATCCATTGCTCTATCAAGGATCCCTTGAACGTTAAGAATATCGGCAGGAACACGGCGTTCGTACATATGACGCCCCACCTCCCAAAAAATTGACCAATCAGCGACCTGTGGGATGGCGATGTCACCGTTTGAAAATGCACACGTCATACTGTGGGTTGTACCAACCCCCCTATATGACTCTAATATACTTGACTTGACTGTACGAGTACTATGTGTCCGATTGTCGCAGCATGACAACAGACCACAAGTTGAAGGGACAAGCTAAGGGGACCAGCTGAGATGACCAGCTGAGGTCGCCAGCTAAGGTGACCAGTTGAGGTGACCAGCTAAGGTGACCAACTGAGGAGACCAGCTGAGGTGACCAGGCTTCTCAGCTTTCCTCGCAACTCGCTTGCACGCGGCATACCAAATACACTCTTCCTCTCCTACACTTTCTCCGCTCGCTACAGCCTATGGTCAACTTTATTTGCTTAAATCAGCTCTGACCTAAACTGACTATGGAATGTCCATAGTGCTACGTACCATGTTTACATTTGCTTTCTATATCATAAAAATATGATAAACTTTTCACTTTGTGTTGCATAAAATTAATATAATGAGTTCTGTGTTACTCATTTCAGTCCTTTCCTTTCCCCCATTCAGCCAAATAAATTACATTTTGTAATAAAAACAAAGGTCTCGTGTGGAAAATTGTAATATGTAATAGCTAGATAAATTGCATCTCTATTTAAAATGAAATAAAACTGGGAAGGAAACATTGGTAAAATTACTAGTTTTTAAATTATTGTTAAGAGTTTAATAATACTGCAAAATCAAAGAAAATTGACACTTTAATTCTGAATCATTGAGCAGAAGTAAAAGCTTCAAATTCCACCAGGTAAAGTGGTGGTACTGCACTACCATGGTATATATATATATATATATATATATATATATATATATATATATATATATATATATGAACCATCAAAGTAAGACTGTTCCAGGCTATCATAATTAAAGTCTGTAAGAAGAGAGAGGGAATCCATCCGCTCTTAAATCCATTTGTTGAAACATGCATCGTCCACTACCATGCGGCAACAATTACTAAAGATCCCAGCAGAAATAATTTATGAGTGATCAATAAACTTTTGTAAAAAGGAGACTATACAACAGGGCTCCTCAAGTGGTGGTCAGCGAACCGGTGCCGGTCTGAGAGCTTATATCACTTGCGTATACTGTTTCGAGTATAAATTGATATTACTGAAAAATATTACCGGTCATTGGTGCATTAGAAAAAAACTGATAAGACGCCATATCAGATGGTATGAAAAGCTCTGCTCTAGAGTACGTACATTTTTTGACATCATAATTTTTACCCATGGTGTTAAAATGACACACAGAGACATGCACTTCCCACTGATCTGCTTGCAGTCAGACATCGATTGAGGAGTGTCACGCACCTCACGGCCAGTGAGAGTCCTCCGTCCAGAGTGCATCACTTTCGTCTGGAGAAAAGTATAACTGATAATACGTATTTTCTGTGCATGGGGTGTCACTACATCAATACACCAAATAATTTTGCAAGCCACTCGGCGTATGCAAAACAGTGAACCGAAGCTAAAACTGTTCATTAGAATAATGATAATGCTTGTCCTATCTACAGTGCGGGGTACAAATAATGTTACAAAACCATAACAATTTTTTGTTGAAAAAGGACATTTATTTCTAGGCTTGACTTTAACAAGTAGTAAGTCATTTACGAATCTACGACTACAAAAAAATACTGAAAATGCTTCCCTTTAGCCATCATTACTTGGCAAAGTGGATTAAGAAATTCTTCAATGGCCGCACGAACTACTTCTAAAAGTATTTTCATCCAACATTCATTCAATTTTGACTTTGGAACTTTGATACTCTGGTACGGAATAGGTCAACTGTTTTTTATCAACGTTCTTTTCATTTTGAGGTTTCTACCTAGTTTGAATTTTCGGATGGACTCAGTTCCTTTTCATGCTTTTCTATAATGAACTTTCACATCAATTCTACAGACCTTGTCAATAATTCACGGCTAATTCTTCTGAAAAAGTTAGATATATTCTAGGCAATTAATTTAATAAAACGATATTGGGTAATATTTGCGAAATATAGATTAAAATTTATTTGAAAACATGTAACAGTATTTATACCCTACCCGATAACATGCACAGAATTTTACTATGATGCTAAGTCGAGGAGAGTTGAGAACAAGGTATTTCGTTAGTTTTGTTGACAGCCTTGACAAACTTTTTATCTAAAAATCGTTGGACTCGATAATTCATGAAATATTTTAGAAAATCATTGAAAGATCACCAGCAAACAGCGTAGCGCTATGGTTCGAACTCAACAGTGAATCTTGGAAACATTTTAACCCCTACTGCAATTGCATACATGGAATCCTGATACCTGGGCCTGAAAGTAACAATTGTTCTCAGTGCCACTGTCCTGAGGTTTGACGCACGATGACATGCAGGCAGTGGTGCCAGATGACACGATACCCTGTGCCAGTATACAGTTCAAAAGTCTTCTCAGGAATAAATTATGCAGATGCGGTGTAAGAAAACAGTGTTTAAGCTGGTATCAAGTTATGTCCTACATTAGAACCTCAATCTGTTATTAAGTTCTACCTCCATTGAATCAGAACGCAACGCTCAAGAAACTCACGTTCTAAAGACAAGCACATATGTAAAGTTCGTTTTGTTCCGTCCAAGATGCCGGACCAGCGCTAGCTCACATTGAGCCTTCTCGAGAGCATGCAGGTTGTTCTGTTGCACATAGAATGTGTGAAAGCTTTCTGAGTAATCTCTGAAATCTAACAGTAAGATTTCTTATTTGATAATCATGGAAGTATTTTCTTTTAAATAATCATCTGCCAGTAAACCATGTGTTGCATCTTATTTCAAAGACATTCTTCTAAATATCACATAACAGTGACATTACAGAATTATATTGTTATCATTATCATGATTCAGAAATAGAAAGCAATTGACCAATATATAATTTTAGGGTAAGTAGAATAAAATAAGGCAAGGCATGTTCATGTCATTTATAATGACGTAAACGCCCGATTTAGACTTGCTACAATTATTGTATCTTGAAGGATTTTCGGGATTTTGAAGCAAGTTAACTTTTGCTGAATATTCTCAACTTTCAATAAATTATTAAGGGTGCATCAATTAGGTTAGATTATATTAACTTGTGTCACGTGAGATAGTGTGCATGACGTTTATGCAACGTTGATAACAAAAAATATTCATGGCTCCTTCTTTACACATTGCGCAATCAGAATCAAGATTCAGACACTTCCTAAGTCTTGTCAAGGTTCTCCAAGCTTTCATCATTAGAAAACTTACAATAAGGTTACACTACAATAGCTCCTTTGAGAGCCGGTTGAGTTGAAAATTAACGAGATGATTTTTAGTCGGACTATTTTGCGTGGTTGTTTTATTGTCCATAAACGATATCAATATATTCTATGAATGAATAAATCTTCAGATGAAAACCTTTTAAAAAATTGAAATTAGATTTTACCATTTGCTTCCAAGTATGATTAATCACTGATCCATAGTTTGTGCATTATACTTTTCTTAAATGAAGTTGAAAAGAAAAACACGGAAGCCTTTCACTGAAGCGGTAACAGACGTCGTGCATATCAATGCCTGTCGAAGTGTGCGTAGAAGGACAAAAGATCTGACGCAACCAGCACTCAAATGCAGATACTGAACTGGTGCTCACCGTAGCATGCGTATCTGAATACCTCCGTGTGTGTCCAGGTCTGCAAAGTCTTGAAGACGAATGTAAGAAGAATTCGTTCCTGAGAAGTGATTGCAAGTCAAATTTGAGGATGCAATTTGACCAGCGTCCTGACACTGATGTTGAGCAGCGGCTGTGCACGGAGACCATGAAGGATTTCTCGAGCTCAATTTCTCCTTCTAAATCGACTGACCCGCAACAGGCGCAGAAAAGCGGCCGCATAAGTGAAAGTGAAGTTTTCCAAAGCCAGTTACATCGTTTGGAAACTTTCAATTTTTGCTAATTAGAAGATGTTTCAGTAAATGGATACAATGTTTCTGAGTAATTTTCTGACTTCTTATATAATACTTATATTTTATTGACAGATAACTGATAAGTGCTTCAGTGATGATTTGACATAAATTTGCTTTTCGCAGCTGCAAGTTAAAATATAGTTATATTGGAGCGAAATACATGCAATGTATACATATTGGTGTATTCATTGAATGCCTAAATTTCACTAAACACGCAAATTAAGTTGAATTGAAAGTAAAATTCTGATGCAAACTTTACTATCATTTAAGAATGACCGTGAATAGTCTGTGAACATTGTAACGGGTCTTTTAAGAAATACAAATATTTAAACCAGCGGTAAAACTTTATTTTCCTGTAGCAGATTGCTTTGTCAGCCTGACCAGTAAACAAAGTAGTCCGATGTTAAATGTACTACACGATAAGTAGCTGCCCTCTTTCTTCAGTTTATTGAATCGAACTAAAGCACATTTTGTCAAACATTTGTCGTTACGTGACCAACAGCCAAATGAACAATTTTAAACAAGCAATCCCGTGAATAAATTAAAGTTCAAAATTTAAGTGTGCAATATGGACGGTAGTGATTATTTTGTCTTAGTCAATTAATGAAGTACTTGAACACTATAATTTTGTTATTTTTCGACTGCATCTTTTTGTTGACATGTGTACCATGAAAATTGCCATCTCGGACACGAAAGAGTCCGATGAAACAATACTGAACAGGAAGGTCCTATCAACGGTAGTTCATGCGTGTGTGCTTGAAGTCAGCAGCTTCCACAGCTCAAGTCAGTAGACGGTATGAGGCTTGGGTAACAACCCAAAAATGAGCCAAACGACTTGTTCCTGTTGCCATATTCTATTTGATTCTAGCTCCCACAGCTCATGTCAGCAGCCCCACAGTTCAAGTCAGCCTCCCCACATCTTATGATGAATACAAGGTTCACAAGATTAATCATTCATTCATTAATCTCTTGTTCAACAAGTGCCTTATAGTACACATGGATACACATCTTCACAAGGTGAGCCCTTTTAATTAAGGTGTAATGGTAGTGTTGCTTATCTTTTTTGGGAATTTCATAGACAGGGAAGTTGTCTAGTTTACACCTAAGATTGTCTGAAGCTAATTTTTGGTGAGGCTGAAGATGAAAAGTAACTAAAAAATCCACGGAACTGAGAATTTTTATCTGGATTAAATTAACGAATTTATACAAAATCACTGAGAGTTTTGTACTAATTCTAAGTTTTTCCTTTAAAACTCGTGATGAATAAAACCTGTTTTTATTTTTGCAGATAAAAATGCTGCATAAAACAATACGCATAATATGCACAGGATCACTGGATTTTTATAATTTAGTCACAGTGGTGTCGATCTCAGCTTCGACGGAATCTCAGCTCTTAACTGGGGACAAAAACACCTGTAGTAAACAGACACCATGTACTCTTAAGGCAGGATCATCATACACCATTGTGACATGGTAGAGCTCATGCACAGGGGCAGCATACACCATTGTAATAAGTAGAGTTCATGCACGACACCATGCACTACTGTAACATCGTAGAGTTGATACCGAGGTCGGAGTGACAGGCTCTTGGTTAGTCGTTGAGGGTGAGAGAGAGGGAGTCCATTTTTCTTCAGGAGACCATATCATAATTTAAAATTTGTGTCTTTATGTACTTTCAGCATTAAATATGGCAAGGAGAATTGCTATGGGATTCGACTATAATTATGCTTAGTTGTCCAGGAATAAATATTTTTTGCAGTAAGCTCACGACAGTTTTCTTATTACAAATCAGAGATTAAACAGCAATAAATATTTGACAATGTCTTTTATACACAGAAATTAATGAAGCTATCGACTTCAGGTCAAAAGCGTCTTAGAACTTTTCTTTATTGTCTGAGTATTTTGAACGTGATTTAGTCCGCAAAGAAGAAAACTGTTGGACTATTTGAAATGGTTGACATGCATCATACTAATTCATAGGTGCTGCCAAAATCCGATGTTGCAAATAAAGTTCAATGCTTTCTGGATGCAGAAAGGGAGCGAGACAGGGAATAAAGAACTTCATTCGCGCCTTTGGAGAGAGCCATTCTAACAACTCTGGCAGATCGTTCACCAAGCACGTCATCTGGTGGTTGTATGATGTTTAGGAGAAATCTGCCAGTGTTTTAAACTAAATTCTGACTTGGCTATATAGTTGCTAACTACTGTAGTAAAGGTTGTGAGGACGACTGTACCCAAAAGACGCTATACGCCCTACAGCAAGATTGTGCTGTGGGCCTCCCATGAGGGGAAAGCCAGAAGTGACTGTCGGCGAAGAGTACAACTTCAGCCACTTCATCAGGTGTTCCCACTCGCCAGATTCCACTCCAATGAGTTGAGGGCAGTCGAAAAAACAATATCCAGTGCACTTCGTACGCAACGGTGTGTGAGCCTATGACTTAAATGACTACCTCCTGATGCCGTGCATCACTGCTGAGATCACTTTTGCTGTGATTGCAATGGTTAAAGCAGGAATATATTAGGATAATTATAATAATCCCACGCAACAACAAGGCAGAGATAAGAACTCTTCTCACAACGGTGGTGAACAGAACTTTGTTCCAAAATCACAGTGAACATTGCCTGCTGGATACCGTGGTGAAGAATTAGAAAATCCACGTCGAGTAAAATACGTCGTAGATCTGAAGAAGTTATCACTTCATTTTGAATTTTTTGGATACTTTAAGTCTTAACAGAGACATAATTTTTCAGGGCTTTCAAGCAAAACTATTAAATTTATCCTCAAGACCCTTGTATATTCTTAAAAAATCAGCAGAAGTATAAAATAATCAAAACAAGGGCAAAGTTTTAATAGTTTGGCTCAGCCTCAAAAAAAGAACTGTCATCACGATATGATTTTGGCCAT
This sequence comes from Trinorchestia longiramus, assembly GCA_006783055.1. Taxonomy (NCBI): domain Eukaryota; kingdom Metazoa; phylum Arthropoda; class Malacostraca; order Amphipoda; family Talitridae; genus Trinorchestia; species Trinorchestia longiramus. Next base: position 11,700 of record VCRD01003603.1, read on the forward strand.
AAAAATGATCGTTGTGTTGATTATATTTTGAAAATAGTGAATCATTAATAAATTTAAGATATGAGAAATTTGCTCAAGGGAACAATTTAACAACATTACCAGACCTGATAGCTTCAGCAATTAGTATGTAATAATATTCTGAACATAATATTCTACATTTATTCGAACTTACAAAAATCATGATGGACAGGTATATTTCATGGATAAACCTAGCAGCACACGGAAGATTAAAAAGCATTGTTTTCCCGTTAACTATTCTGACTATCTCTGGCCCCTAGTAAAGCATAGCAATAATTCTAATGCAAATGATCTCCTCTGAAAAGCACAATCATCACCAAATATAGAACCAAATACAGGAAGTTTTCACATGAGACCACTGACCTCTTTATGGAAGTCCAGCAAAAAGCTTGCAGTGCCCGAGGTTTGACCTTTGAAGTTGCGGTGGAGAGCAATAGCTCGTTTTGGCACAACTTTTCCTAGAATAACATAATGCTTCCGCATTTCCCTCCATCCAGTCTAGCAGGAATTATGCAGTTTCAAAGGGTGCACATGAAACGAAGCCTGCACATACTGCATGTGTGATAGAAAAGTGTCAGTGAAGCAGTTGAACACTAAAGCCTCTGTCGATTCTGGAAAATCAATGGCTATGAGAGTCAAAAATTTTGAAGTTTTCATAAAACCATTTTAAAGTCAATGTGAGCTTCATGGTGATGAAAGTACCTAATGACAAAAATTATCAATAAAAATATTAGAAGAACAATAAACGAGTGACTAAACATTTTTTGTTACCAATATACCCACACTCTTAAATAAAAGCAGAGAAGCAAAATTTGAACATAATTGTTTGCTTAAGACGCGAAGGAAGTTTTCATATCTTATCATTTTCGAAAACACCTCACCCAAAAATGGCAAAATGGCTGAAGATATGCCAGCTGGTGCAACACGGTCTGTGTTAAAGATTCAACTCGTCTTAGGCCATTGTATGCATCAAAAGAAAGTATTAATTTTCATATTTACTTTTTATCATTTTAGCCACAGTAGAAAGGAAATACTCACGATAATCGTGACTCGTTAACATAAGCTGTATACTTTTTTCTTGCTCGCATAGGTTTGTGCTACAAAATCAGACGTAAGACACAGAAACATCCTACAGGTGAGTATTTCATATAAAATTCCTAGAGTTGAGCTGTTACAATTGTGAACATAAGTGTGGCGTTCCTTGAGTCAGCTCAGCAATCACACACCAGTCGTGCAGGCAATGCACGAGCATGCAAACTAGCACTGTGCTGGGAGATAGTGTTTGTGGTAGAGGGGCCTCATGTCTTATCGCTACACAAGGCTCATTTTATGAGAAACACACACAAAATTAATGTATAGAAAGTTACTGTAGAAAGAATTTTGTCTGGGCATCATCAACAATACCTTTTGTTAGCAAACTATAATTATTAGACTTTAATGTTTATCTACTGTACATGAACTTTCACATATTACAGAGTGAAATAATACTACGCAAACTTAGCCTGCGTGCGTCTGCAAATTTTTTTATCTGATACCAAAACCTGAGATTTTTTCTCCGTCCCTAATGGACACACAATCACGACTTATTATAGTTTGCGTTGATGTTGCTGTCAGAAATCTGCAAAAATAAATTAAAAATAAATTTAGATTATTAATTTTCGGTTTTGAACGCTTTCACTTCAATCCTTCCAACACTTATTTGAATACTTCAAATTGATGTTCTACTCATCACACTCAAAATTCGGTAGAAGAGCTAAAGCGAACATATCTTTTTTATGTTTGAAACAATTGTAAAAGATGCAAAGACTGTCAACATTGAAATAACAACCCATTTGGATTGCATCGGATCTCCCATACACACAGAAGCTTTGTTCTCACATACTTTTTTCTTATTGACTGTGTTAGCATACTTCCAAGTTTGCATGAAGCTTGGCTTGAAAACAACTCTCGTTTAGGGCTTTGTGAACAGGAATACACAGTAGCGTTGGTATCCTCAAACCGTAGAGAGCGTAAAGCCACATTTGAAAGTTCCTTTAGCAAAACCTGAAACAGGAAGAGGTGTCGAAGCACAGGCGTAGCCTTCCTGCAGCGTACCGCCACCAGCGCTCTTGTAACAGCTTATTTGTGGCGTTGCGATCCGCGGTCCGGTTTTCTTGGCGTCGCTTTGCGCTGTAGTGAAAGTGCAGTGTTGGGCAGGTGCTGTGGAGAGCAAGGCAGTACGGGCGCAGGATTCTCTACAACCAAAAAATATTCAAGTTTCTGCTCAAGAACTTGATCACGCGGGCGAAACTTGATCACAGTGTAACAACATGAGTCACCTGTCGATATCTCGGTACGCCACAAGAATAGGTAATAAACATAACATTGGTACGTCCCAAACATAGGCCATTTTAAATTCAAGGCTATCAATTTATGGGACTCGGTAAACTCAGATATAAGTGGAAAAAGAAAAACTAACAGTAAATGGTAATAAATTCAAGACCTGTACTGCAGTTATTAGAGAAGTATCAGTTATTGCCGAGAAAAAAATTCATTCCTTATAATATTTTCAGAAAAGAAACGTATATAAATTTTATTTCGTTCAGGAAAAATACTACTACTCCTTTAGAAGCCTCATCTACAATGGGAAAAAATAAATTGATAAAGAAAAAGGGCAGGAAACTGGTCAATTGAGATACATGAATTGCGAGACTGACTACAACCCAAGCATAGCTCATTTTTACGAGCCATGTTGAGGTCTACGTGAAGATTGATTATAAATAATGCCACCATTACTCCTTTATTTTTCTCACCATTGCTTCTTTATTGCTGTCACCATTATTTCTTTATTGGTGCTACCATTACATTTTATTGCTGTCACCATTACTTTTTATTGCTGCCACAATTACTTTTTATTTGTGCCACCATTTTTCTTTATAGCGGATCTGGTTTTGACTTAACGCTAGAGCTGCAAGTCAGCTCAGTTCATGAGGGGGGAGAAGATTTTATATCATCCTAAGACTAAGATTGTAAGTGGTCAACATGTCGCGGTTTAGATTTTATATAAAAACATTTAGGCATAGTTTCAGTAAAATATTAATGTTATAAAGTTCAGTGTCCACGCTGCAGCAAAAAAAATTGCTTTACAATTCTCCACAATTATTATTTTCCTTCCGTACAGAGCATGACAAGATCAGTGAGTGTAGGTCACGTGGTCCACGTCGAATGGCAAAAATTTGTTTGATTTCAAACGTTGCTCGCTTCTCTTGTGAATAATTGTTGCACCTGTTGTGAATAGTTCTTGCTCATGTTGTAAATAGTTGTTGCTCCTATTATGAATAGATTCGTTTTATAAGAGAACCCATATGAATTATGTATGTTATTCAATGATTTTTCATAATCTTTTGTCAAGTTTTAGGCAGATCGATTAAACGACTCAGAATTAAATCTAGTTTATTTATTTATTTCACTGATTCCTTGGAATTTATACCAAAAATTTTTTAAAAGTAATAATATAGATTTAGCATTGATCTAGAACTCTCATTGACAATTTATTACGTAAACTATCTAGAAGTTGAAAATAGAAGCAGAGAAAAAACGAGCGCATAGATGTCAAGGGTCATTATTATTTGCATAAATTAATAGCAAATTGAATGTCAACATAACTTCTTCAACTAACGAGCTGACCGAGTCCACGGCGATCTGCTTTCCATTACCATTGTCAATACTTTAGTTCTCAGCGTTTACACGGCGCAAGTTCAAACCCACCAGCGTGGAACAACATATGTGCGATGTTAAGAAAATAGTTCACGAACTCGTACAAAAGGAAGAGAGGATTTAAAGGTAGACTCTATAAAAAAGTGCATATTATTGCTAAAAATAACATTTAAATACATCAGAATTCCCACAATTAATCATACAGAAATCATCATCAATAAAACTAAAATCTTTTTCTGAATTTCCAAGCAAATTAATTATTTGTAACAAATAACTCAGTTTTAGAGCGGTAGTTTTAGAGCGCGTGAACTTCACACGTGCACTGAATGAATTACGCTGCACTCAAGTTTCCACTGAAGCGCAAAGATACGAACTTATTTCGATACCAAGACCAAGCAGTCGGGCCCTTACTTTCACACATGTAACAATCTACATACGATCCTCTGGAATGTTATTTCCATTTGAAAGCTCATATCTCACATTAACTGATTTTTTCACATCTATAGAACACGAGTCGATGATTGAAACGGTTCCATACGTCAGACTCATGTTAGATCACTTTCTGCAGATCAGTAAATATTGGTGGGGTTGCGCGGGAAAGACCAGTAAACACCGTCTTTTGGATGTTTTTCGTAATTTTTATTTTGTTAACATGTTATTGTTTTCCACGATCTTGATGCCAAATTTAAGCCATAAACTCATGCTTGAAATATTTTTTCTCGTGAAGTAAATTCGAAACAAGTTATTACTCAAAATGTTATAGTATTTGAGCTTTTTTTCAAGCCCTGTGGGATGTTTCTTTTTTCTATTTCAATATAAGCTTCCAGTAGATACTATGAAGTTAGTGATACGTCACCATCAACGAGAAAGGTTCAGCCAGTTTTTCAACAGTTTCATCTACCCGCTCAACGAGGGCATGTCTTCGTTAAGAATTACTTCGAAAACTTCGTATTGGTACAGCGCCACTCCTCTCGAACTACGTTTCCTCGAAGTCAGACGACTTAATCCTGCAAACTAATAAGTGAGTGCAAGACTGTTAGATGACCACGTCCGTCCTGACTCATAAAGGTAATGGAAGTTGCTCAATGAAGACTCGTACTAAACTCCTAAATCCCTGGCATCACCGGTTGCCGGAGTTGCTATAATATAAAACTTACATGGAAATCGCTGCCACCAATTTTTCACAGTTCAGCCCAATGTGAAGTCATGTGTGGAAGCGTGAGTCACAACGAACAGTGAGAACAATGAAAAACCAGTCAGAAAAAATAAACAAGAAAACGTATTTACGCTTTAAAAAATAAACAGAGTTGAAACTCTAAGAACTAGAAAAACTTGGTCAGCGGATTTGAATTTTAAATCACTTTTAGCGATAGGACTAGCTCACTTCTTTGCATGAATGTGCACTACTAAGTGTTGAGAGTGAGCTGGTGTAATGTCAGTGTACTGTACACGCTCCTACTTGTTTTACACCAGGGGTCGGCAAACTTTTTTAACCGTCGACCCCTTCATACGATATTTGTATTTACATCGACCTCCTCCATGCACACACACATACAAATAGGTGAAAAAAAATATTGAACCATTATTGACATTTTTGGTGACCAAAAATAAAGAGAAATGTTATAAACCAAACCAATCTTATGTTGTCCCCTATACAATGTTTGAAGATATATATTAAGAAAGAGAGGCAGTCTTCACTGATATAAAGTAAAAAAAGAATAGAAGTTTACTTACCTATAGAGAATTTGGATTGTTTCGAAATCTAACAATACTTATCGTTGAAAAATTGATATGAACTTAATTATATAGAACAAATGTGCTACCTGACAATAATATTAACTGCCATGGAAATACGCAATATGCTTTTTATCAAAACAGAATACTGAAAAATACATTAACTTACCTATTTATCTATAAACTTGATATTAATGAGATGGATGAGCTTGATGAGCGGCAGCAAGGCTATTGATATTTGGTTTAAATTTGGTAAGCTTTAACCGTAAATCACCACGGTTTTCCATGTTTAGTCTAATACTCTACTTTGTTGGAATCGCATTCCCATGGCTAGAACCAGCTTCAACCATATATATCCTTAATCGACCCCCATAAATTTATCGACCCCTTGAGTTCTGTCCTCGACCCCCAGAGGTCGATATCGACCACTTTGCCGACCCCTGTTTTACACCAACATTTCAAGATTAACTTTTCCACAGGTTTAGCCACCGAGTGGCAGTGTTGCACTCTACGCGAGAAATAACAGTCTTCACTCTCTATTGTGTGACAGAGAAATTTTACCAGTGAGGTTAGTCATTTAACATTTTGATCAAATTATCAAACTCTAGAAAAATATCAGTAATATTAAAGCTGACATTACTATAGGAATCATACAGGAAAAATAATTAGAATGTCTACGTCGCTCCAACTTTCCAAAGCTAGTCAATCTTCTGTTCTAATTCGTCTGAAATGGGGGAAATGTATAGTCTGTAAAACTTTGACCTTGTTTATATCGCCTGACGAATGTTGGCATTAGTCCCATTGCCTGGCTTTCGTGAGAAAACTTGGAAACTATTTGTTTTTTAAAATAAAATAAAATTTTAATTCATCTTTGCTTGAAGAAATCCCTGATGACACGGTGTGAGCTATGAAGTACACGGACTATAAGTAGAGCATAAACTTTTTCCTATCCTGCTGCCTCCTCACCAAAAGAAGCACAAATATCAGTTGTTTAAACATGTAGAAATGTATCACGATAAGAGGCAACAATTGAACATAACGTACATGATATTTAAGTAATTCCAGAAATAAAGGTACATACATTTATATACCCACAACATACTAGCTTGAAACAACATAAACCTCCAATTTCTTTCATAACATTTTCAAGTTCATTAATAAAAAAGTTTATTTACCATCATTTATGCGCTGGCCAATGAATAATTATGCCTTATTCGTACGCGCTAGGAAAATATTGTTCACTTTCTTTTACTGTATGTACCACCATATGCTTCCTACCTGAGGATTTCACATGACGAGTTTTACTTTATGAGTTCTAGGAACTTATTAATGCATGAACAGCAGTAAAATCCATTCAGAGCATTTATTTAGAAAATGAAAGAAATCAAAACGCTCGCAGGAGGTTGTTTTGCCGTTGTCAAAATAGTGATTTTAGTCTAAAAATATACTGAGCTAGGATAAAGTGTTCGAAAAAAATTAATTCAGAGAGAGAAACTTATCGTAACAAACTTTACCAGAGTGGATTCTGTATGAACTGTCCTCTAAAAATCTGGAACCACGTCTTGCTTCTGAGTCATTGCGTCTAGACTTTCATGTACCATTTTGGGTGTCATTCTTATCGGTGATAAGAAACAGATCCTTCACAACATTATGTGCCGGCGCTCGTGGATGAGTCAAAGAAGCAGTCTGCTCAGCAACACAGATAAGAATATCATCCAACAGAGACCTGGTATAATGAAATGTTGAAACAATTTTTCCATGAACTGTTGCATAAAAATCACGGAATTACCGTTACACTCTATTATAATCAAGTTCACCGTTTCACCCCTGCTTTGGTTCGAAAACGATACTTCTCAGGTTACAAAGAAAGTGCACCGTCCATCACAATGAAAACTGTCCTCCCACAGCTCATAAAACCAAAGATCTCTTGGAAAAGCTCGGGTGGGAAATATTACTTCATTCTCCTCCTACTACGATTTCAAATACTTGTGAAAAGAATGCACATCTATTTGGAGTGTCTGAAATTATTTCAAGAGTAAGAGGTTTCAAGCGAGTTGAATACATACATTCTATCAAAACAACACACTTTTATAAACCGTACCTTATGAGCTTATTTATAAATGAAATGGAGTTCTAGAAAACAGTGAAAATTATTTAAATAGTGAGTGTTCATAGTCAGAAGCTTATTTCCCTTTTATATGAACCGAAAATCAGAAATTACTCTCATTCTTGGGTAGCCCATACCTAGAGATAATTCCGTATGAATGATAACACACGCAGGCTACAAATTAAAGTAGTATCAGACTTCAGTTCATCGCAAGAAATCATCAGAAAAACAAGTTGTTAGGTTCTGATATTTTCAAATCATTTTTTGTCTCTATGCTTGAAAGTTCGAAAGTGTCAAGAATCGTTTCAGAATTATTCAATTCAACAAATCAATGAAATTGACATATTTATGAGTGTAAGCAAAATAAATCAAGACTCATTACTTCGAATCAAGTGTACATTGAATTCTATACAAAATTTAGAAGTAACAACGACTAATTGCAGTAGGTGCTCAATTATTATTAATTATATATGTTAGAAAAATAATATGTCAGAGACTCTAGGATCAGTCTTATCAATCATTTCTTCAACCAAGATAACCCTAAGTAGCGTCAACAGTCGCTCCGAGAGTGTTCCTTGAAAAACATTGTGTGTATCATTCATTGAGAACATCATCCTCACATCAGTGACTGTATGTGTCACTTGATGAGAATATCACCTACACATCAGTGACTGTATGTGTCCCTTGATGAGGACATCACCCCCACAGCAATGACTGTGTGTCACTTGATGAGAACATCACCCCCTCCCCAGCAGTGATTGTATGTATCACTTGATAAGCTGATCACCCCTACAGCAGTGACTGGATGTGTCACTTGATAAGCTAATCACCCCCACAGCAGTGACTGGATGTGTCACTTGATAAGCTAATCACCCCCACAGCAGTGACTGGATGTGTCACTTGATAAGCTAATCACCCCCACAGCAGTGACTGGATGTGTCACTTGATAAGCTAATCACCCCCACAGCAGTGACTGGCTGTGTCACTTGATGAGAACTTCACCCTCACATCAGTGACTGTATGCGTTTACACTAATTGAACAAAAGAGGATAACAAGATATTTTTAATACCTACATGAATAATATGAAGACTTTTTATCGAGACGTTACAAATAATACTAAAGAACATATATTATTGCAATAATCAAATATTCTTTGAACTTAGTAAACAAAATAATTTAAGAACTGCAAATATTTAGTGCAAGGAGTTGTGTTAGAACTACATATGTACCCATTATGAAATTATAAATGTAAAATCTTCAGTGAAATAAAAAATTATGTTTCCTAAAGAACTATAAATTAAACGTTCTACATGTGTAAACATGCTAAATCAATGGATTAATTAATCTAACAAGGGAAAAAATATACGTAAATTAAATGGAGATGTGTTGTAAGATAGGAAAACTTTGTAGTACCTTAACGAGGGAAGCGATGCAAAACTGAACATCAGTCTTTGAATATTTATTCATTTCAATCTACTTCCTTATATTAACATCCCTCTGGGGAATCCTAAAGTATATTATTCTTGTCACATCAACATGCCTACGGAGAATCTTGAAGTATGTTATTCTCGTCACATCAACATACCTCTGGAGAATCCTGAAATATGTTATTCGTGTCACATCAACATGCCTACGGAAAATCCTGAAGCATATTACTCATCTCACATCAAGACACCTCTGGAGAATCCTGAAATATGTTATTCTTGTCACATCAACATACCTCTGGAGAATTCTAAAATGTGTTATTCATGTCAGTTCAACATACCTCTGGAGATTCATGATGTGTGTTCTTCATGTCACATCAAAATGCGTGTAAAGAATTTTGAAATATGGTATTCTTTAGAACATCCGTACCGCTTTTTTTCTTTTTTGAGGTAGCAGTATGAAAGACCTTTTCAATCACTCGGTTTTCATTGAGTAAAGAAATATTATTAGTAACCATTCAGAACACGAAGGGAAAATATACTGTGTTCCTTAACGATCCGTGAAAGTGCACCCCCGCTATTGCTGCAGGGGCCACATTCGAGTGAGAAAGTCCTAAAAATTGAAGAAATGCAACACAGCACAGGTGGTGAGAGCTAGTCAGGTCCCTTAAATAAACCTTCCAGGATTTATTGAGCTCTCAAATGTACAACTGTACTTTTCAAGGAAGAAAGAATTACGTCTGGGAGACTCATACTATGGTAGGGAGCACCTGTTTGACTATGATTTATCGTCTTTTGATGTTCAACATCGGAGCCTCAATATAGAGTCGTATCTGCAGAGCTGCTGCTGTAATCTGCTTGCATACTGATTCATAGCGCGTGTACTCTAGCTTGTGAGCAAATTTCAATCCATTAGATTTCCTTGCAGAACATTGATTATTAAATGGCAGACATCATATGATGATGATTCACTTCCAATCATAACATTAATTGTCTTGAACAGAACTAGTCAAAACTAGAGCGTTTTAGAGGGGTGATGTTTAACTTTTCGTTTCTTGTTATGAAACCGAGAATTCTGCTTGTTTTTTTGTACTTCCTTGAGATCATTACTAATAGTGTCCAAGATAGCTTTGTTGCTCTAACAGGTGTGTTGTTCATTGTGTGTTAGAAGAGTCAGTTATCAGCACAAACGTGCATTGCTAAGTATTAGTCATTGTTGAAACACATTTGCCAGGTTTTGGTCTATTGAAATTGTATGTTGTGGTCGTTTTGAATAGTTACTCGGTCATGTTCAATGAATGCTTTGTGGCTGAGTTCTGTGTTATCTGCAAACTTGATAATTGTACTGATGATTCCTTCGTCGAAATCATTGATTCAGAGGGCGAGCGGACCTAAAACGCTTTCTTGAGGGATTCCTGATGTTACATTGTCTAGTCACTAAACTTTCCTCTAAGGCTTGCAAATACAGATGAATAAAATGGGCAGGAAATATGTCTTTTTCTAATGTACCTGTAGTGTCACACACTGCAACATGTGGCAATAATGATAAGTCTTCCTTGCCTGTGCGGTTAGTAAAACTTGATGACAGTTTCACTCTCTCTTCTCGACGTCAATTTAGCGTACCAGCTTTATTATCGCAGATGTTGCTAAACATAATGTATATCAAATTGATTTCTCACTGTTTGTATGAAAATTACGATTCAGAGTATTAAATTCAGGTCTGCATCCAATATTTTACATTTGTTTACATACGTAGGAAGAGTCGTACTCAATGTTCTTATGGCATTAAAAACAGCTGATACTTTCATACGCAGTTATGTTTATTTGGCTAAGTTCTTTGCAACCTATGTGAAACCATTCCTGATATCTTTACTCTTCGACAAGGTACTACCAGCAAGACGAGTTTCAAAAGTATTATTATTATCCTCTCTGAATTTTTGTAAGCTCACACATGATTCACCATCACCAATGTATCGATACAGATTTCAGTAAGGTATCGATTGAACAAAACAAATATTTAACTGGTTCATTGGGGTAGAGTAGAATCACAAGGGGAAAATAAGCAAGTTTATCCATGTTTTCATTCTCTAATTAATTAATTTTTCTTGTTTCTATCCTGGAATGTTTCAATGCTTCAATACATGCAACCCCCAGAAAACAAATATTTACCATTTTTACATAGAACTTTATGACTGTATATTAGCTATTTATAGATCATGCAAAATGAATTGTGTTAAGGGTTGTTTCTGTAAATGCTATGTAATTTATTCAGGCTTCAAAATTAATCCACTGAAGAATCGTGATGTAAGTTTAATAGTAATATACAAACATTCAAGACCATAATTTCAGCCACCTAACTCGAATGCAATATTTTAGAGCACGAAAGTGCAGAGTCTAAGAGTGGTATCAGAGTCTGGACTACTCGCATGCAAACGCAGTATGAGAGTCTGGACTACTCGCATTATTTTAAAGGGCAGAAGCACGTATTTATGAAAGTTTGAATTACTCTATTTGTTTCATTTTAGCTTTATCTGGAAAAGTATTGACAATAAGATCTCAATTTTGTGAAAGTCAATCATACACTAGATTTTACTGGATCTTTTTCAGAGCGCAAGTGAGCAAACAATTAGAACCTCTAACGTTTAATCATTTGTAGGCAAAATATCGTCACCCAGCCGACAAGTTGACAACTCAAATGTAAATTTGTGTCTCCGCTTCCATAAATTGTACAGCTGTGGTATAACTATGTATAGGCTTACCCATGCTGAAGATCACTCACATCCTGACGAGGAAAGGACTCCTCACGATTCTGGCGAAGGCTTGAAAATTCACGTTGAACCAGGACTGACTCTCTACCAAATGGACACTAGCAAGGCTTTTATTGTTCGGGTTATATATCTTCGAATTCTATCATTTCATATCTGCAACGTATATAAATGTAACGTTCATCAAAGTTTCATTCTACTGAAATAGAATTCATCTTAGATTTTACATTTGTGTCTTCTTTGCTCCAGACTTTCCTTCTAAGCGATCTACAACAGATCAATAAGAGGTGCGACTAGTGTTTTTTCTAAGGCAGAAAGAGATTTCAAACCATCTGGAAACTTACTTCGTTCTCGAGCAAAACAGCTGCCCACTTACATGAGGTGACTTTATTCATTTAATCTTCAGCGTTTAAGCCTAACTATTCATATATTATGCACGACCTATTTCAACTCCATACACAGATAGTCATTGATTTACATAAATTTCAAATTGTGAACTACCCATAAAAATTCCGAGTCTAAGGGCCCTCATCTGACCTTCAAGTATATTCAGGAAATACCTGAGCATGAGTTACAGTATTGTTGATAGTTGAAATTAAGGCACATCTGGTCTTCTTCGGATGGTAGGTATGGATTCACCCACATAATTACCTCAATTATATTCCAACCACATTGCCCCTTCATGTCGACGGAGTGCAAGGGTCGTGTAGTTTAAACTCGGCCAAATATGAGTTTTGAACACGAAAACTCACCTAATGACCGAAAGGGAACACAGCAAAACTCACCACTCGCTCCGTAGGTCGGTTTTTGTGGACCAGTTCCTTGGGAGGCCGCGATGACTCTTTCACTGCAGTGGACGTGATGACCGCGCCTCCTGCCATCGAACTGCTGAGGTCGGTGCCAGCAACCTTCACTTTCATTCTTTTCTACAGCACGTTGGCTGCTTATCAACTGAGGCACGAAGCAACTTTCTCACAGCTTGCTTCCTTTGGATCAAGGTGCGTTAACTAGATTTTCTTTTCATGAACTCCCTGGTTATATTATAACAAGAAGCGTAGTTAGTTTTCGTTGGTGAGTTATTAATGCTGAGTGGTCACTACAAATAAAATTAAATAATCATTTATTAATGACTTGTAAACCAACATATGAAAAAATTCACGCGTTTTTTATTGATTTTTTTCGCTTGATTTGCCAATGAACGCAGCTTTGCGAAGGAGTCACCACATTGAAGGCTGTGTCTTTGGTATTCACAATACAATACTTACGAAAGATGTAAACCCAACCGAATTTCCTCCTATCCAAATCCTTAGGAGCGTGACAAAGAAACAGGGCATGCAAGCAACAAACTGTGTATTATTATACATGCGTTTATTTATTCTAATGGGGTGTGAACTCTACTTATGACTTCAACCCCTGACGCAATGTCCATGCTAAAGAAGAGCGCACGAATTTTTACTAACTCCCACAATATATGGCGAAGGAAAATTTTTCATTGTTAAAAAAATTGACCATTTCTATAATTGAAGCTTCGAATTATTGGTATTTCTCAAAATTCGAGGTTTTTTCCTGTCAATATCTTATTTCATTCGAAAAAACTATTTTATCGCACAGAAATAAAGGTAAGGAGATGTGAATTCGTTCTTTAAGATTTCAAATGTGAGTGTATGTTGGTTCAAACTGTTAATTTTACTTTCCGATATTTAGTGTACGTTTTTCCAGAACCTCTCAACATCACAAACTGCGAATGAGGTCGATCGATGAGATGAAGCCTGCGGGTTGTTGAGGAGAACCACAGCACCAGCAACCGGTCGTATATTGTTTGGCTTGTTTGATATTTGTTACAGAGACTTTCATCAACCTTTCTAAAGTGATTCAATGATGATAAGAATTTTACCGAGAAGTAATATTTAATCACAGTGAGTGTTTGTTTGTCCTCATCCAAAGATTAAGGTGATACATCGTGTTTTAACAGTAAACTACTATATTTATCAAGCTCAGTACAACTAATTGAGCAATAATAGTTTTCTTTACTTAGAAAAAGCAACTTGCCGTGGTCTCAAGCTCGTACATCACCGATCTGATCTTTCGAAATTAGTTCGCCTCTCGGACACCGAGGTCGCTCAGTGATGGTGTGACCATCGGATCCCTCTCGTAATAAGACCTCTCTCATTGAACCAGTTTGTGAATAGATTTAGAGGTATGTAGAACACACAATGAATTTGTCACTTAATCCCATGGTTAGTTTGTCATCGGATCAATGGAATAATTTGTCCCCGATTAATTTGCCAATAAATTCAATAGTCAATCTGTCACCGAATATGTTTTAGTCATTGAAACGGCTGACGCCCGCTCCTCTGTTCGAATGCTGAGATGAAACTTCAAACTAAACGGATAGGAACGGAAATTACTTCAAAGCTGTGCATTAAGCCTTCTAATGTCACTAAGCCTTTCTGTTTTAAAGGACAATAACATTCTTTGAAGGCTGTTAATAAAATTTATTCGATAATAAAAATAACGGTCGTGTCCACCCTCACCGAAATAATTAAAATTTGCCTTCGAAACTCTTTGATCAAAAGCGTCGTAATTGATTAATAGAAACTTCCTCTCCTCGGTAACCCTTTTGTACTCTGTTTTGAGAGGTCAGTGCATTATTCTTTGTTGTATCAAATACATATGATTATTAATTTCTATTGAGTTAAATCTATTATATTTTCTATATTTTAGATATCTGCAAAGTTGTTCATTAGATTCTGGTTCTGTGATAAACTTGTATTGTTAAAAATTATTAAGACCATTACTTTCTCATGGTATACAATAATTGTGAGACATAATTTCTCGGCTTGAGCTGCGTGAGAGTTCTTTTATTCTACCGCAGCAGAGTTTTCGCTTGCAACCAGGCAGCAATATTGAGTTTCAGGACTGGCATCAACCTGCTCGAGTGAACGACAAAGTTTCAAAAATGCCAGCAAGAGAGTGAATTTAAAAATAAACTGTACTCATAAAAATTTTTACTGACACAATCGCTCTTTTTAAATGAACATCAGGCTTCTAGGGAAGTAAGATTGAATGAAGACTCCGTAAAATGACTATGACTAGGCTACTAAGTGGACTAGGCTCCAGTATGACTAGGCTCCTGTACGACTAGACTCTAGAAGAATAAAATATAACAACCGGAACGAGCTGTTTGCTTCATTTTTGGGTCGCTACTCAAGTCACACGCCGTCTAACGCGAAGGAATCAATCATGTACATGAACCTCAATCATGCACAAATATTTCAGTCACGTACACGCACTTTAATCACGTACCAGCATTTCAGTTATGCACACGCACGGCAATCATGGACATACCCCAGGAGTTCAAAAGGATATGGAGTTAGAAGTTTATGGAACTGGGGGGTTCCTTATTAATTATTTTTCAAGATGATTTTTCAATGTGTCCACAGTGTCAGTAGAAACGATATTTTCGGTTAACTGGTTTCAGGTTCAGGCAGTTTTAACTGGAAAGAAGTTAAGAGATAGGGATACTGGGAAATTTCTTTATATTAGTTTATAACCATTATTTCTGGTTCACACGTTATTGTCTCTCTCAAAACGCTCTTCCAGGATAACGCCGTTAAAGCTGTTGAGATGTATATAGGTTTTAATAAGTTCTCGCAATTATTTTTGTTCTAGGGAGATGAGCTCAAGCTGCTATAAACGTCTTTCGTAGCTGAGATTGCGGAGTCTAGGAATCATTTTCGTTGCCTTACGCTGAATTTTTTTCAATTTGTCACTGCCTGTTTGTAGGGTCGAAGACCACTGTTACAGGGCATATTCTAGATATGGCCGCACTACCATTTTATAAACCGGTAATATGATGTTCTTTAAATTATCGTCAATTTTTTTAAATAAATAAAGGATTCGCCTCACATTTCTGATGCATTTTCTACTAGTTTGTCAGGCTTGAGGTATCAGTGATAATGATTCCAAGTTTTCTTTGTTGCTGTACTACTTCAATAGATGTGTCATTCATCTTACGCTGGTAGTGCCGGTTATTAGCACCATCGTGCATGACTAAACAATGTTGAAGCTCATTTTCCAGGTTTCGGTTCATTGTAGTAGAAGATTGAGGTTAGATTGAAAAACCATTCTGTCTTTCGATGAACGCTCTGTGACAAAGTTTTGTGTCGTTGTAGAACTCGTTGGTTTCACTGATGACTCCGACGTCATAGTCGGTGATCTAGATGGTGAACAGAAGCAATCATAAAACGCTCCTTTGGTGGTGTCCTGATGCTACATGCATCAAATCACTGGCGTGATCATAAACCATCACCCATTGAGTGCGACCAGTGAGCCAGTTTTGCATCCATCGTAAGTAGTTGTTGTGTATCGAAAGTGTTTGTACTCCACGCGCTTCCACTTTGGCCATTGGCCTTTCATGGGGAACTTTGTCGAAGGCTTTTTGAAAGCCGAGGTATACAAGATCTTAGATTTTTTTACAGTGGTATAAAATAAAACGAATTAAAAAATAAACAACTTTATCTACTTATATAATAGACGGTTTATCTCCATCTCTCTCTCTGTCTGCGTGTGTTCGTCCCATTACTTGCCATCTATTACCGAAGAAAAATTATTGAATTAAAATCAGAACAGATTTATATATCTTACAAGCATTGTATTATGGGTACCAAAGGCGTCAGATTACTATAAAATGCGCCATTTTTCCCCGTTATTTGTCTCCTTCTCGAGCACGGCCATGTTAGAGGTAGATAAGATGCAGAATGAAAGTTCAGTATGTATTCTTAAAAAACATTCAGGTTCTGATAGTACTACGGGTACAACTGAAAAATGTATTTTATTGATAGATCTTTAATTTTATCACTTTCAAACTGTGAAATTCCTGGGAGTACCATCTAGGCCATGTTATCGGTAGTTAAGATGAAGAATGGAGGTTCTGTACATATCCCTGAAAAATATTCATTTAAACAAATAATTCGTAGTAAATCTTTAATGCGTTCGTCTTCACAATAATTTCAAAATATTCAAATCTAAACCGTAGAATTTCCACGGGAACTATATAGTGTGCAAATATTCGTACGTAGATGAAAAACACGTCGATTTCTGACAACTGGTTTATATTTTTTTGCTTGCGAATCTAAAACTTTTGTTTGTAAAAAGCGTGCTCAGGTAAACTGAAAAATGTTGCATTTCTGGTTGTTTTAAATGGAAATCTATTATCTTGCGTGTTTTCTAGAGCATTTCTGATCAGTTGTTGTGAAAATGAATGAGAATTTTTTTTCATGAACTTCTAAAAAAATGTAAGGGTATAGCTTATGATAATTTTTCACTAAAATTCGAAATTGCATGAAACTCTATGAAACCCCGTCTATCATACTATAAAATAATACATAGTTTGTTGCTTGCTTGCTTGATCCGTTTCGCTATCACGCTCTTAAGGATTTAGACAGAAGGAAATTCGGTAGGGTATATATGTATTTTAAGCATTGTATTGTGGATACCAAAGGCATATCTTTCAATGTTGAAGCTTTTTCACAAAGCCTGTGTTCACTGGCAAATCGAACGAACAATGCAGTAAAAACATGTGAATTTTTTCGCGTGTGGTTATACTAGTCTACTTATATAATAGACAGTGTATCTCCATCTCATATCTGTGTGTGTCCGTCCAATTACTTTCTATCTATCACTGTAGAAAAATGAATAATCTCAATTCAGAGCAGGTATACATGCATCATAAGCATTGTATCATGGATACCAAAGGCACCAAATTAGTATAAAATAAGCCATTTTTTCGGTTGTTAGCTTTCTTCTACACGGCCATGTTATCGCTACATGAGATACAGAATGGAAGTTCCGTATATATTTATGAAAAATATTCATTGAAAACAAATATTTCTTCGTAAATCTATAATACATTAGTCTGTATAATAATTTCCAATTAGTCAAATCTAAACTGTGGAATTTCCACGGAACTATCTAGTTCCGATATATCATAAAGTACAGTATACTCGTAAATCCACAGTCCAGGGAATCCCCGGTTTATGGTATTTCTATTTACGACAACTCGCAGTTACGAACGAGTGCCCATAAGTCCTATTAATTCATGTTCCGCTTTACGGTTATCCGTTCGTAGCTTGTGAACCAAGTGTAGTACTACTTGATTTGCTCGCGCGGCTGAATACATGGTAACACGGGGCATGAAGAGGAAGATGCTCACACATTACGCCATATTGGATTGTAGCTTTCGTTGTCATCTCCACGCTCCGCAGTTTTTTCCCATTTTCATCCTTAGCTGAACTTGAATCATTGCTCCTAAACGTAACAGAACAGATGCACATGTTCTTATCATTTTCAAGTGCAAATTTCCGTGACGTATAGGCCTAAGTTCCAACTTACGTACCAAACCGGCTTACGTACGGCCGTAAGAACGAAACCCGTTCGTAAGCCGAGGACTCCCTGCACAAGGAACCGGGTTTTAAAATCTCAACCCTAGTATTTCAAGGGTAATGATGATTCTTCTTTAAATCCCTACGTTGTAGGTATTATACGCATGGTAGGTGATATAACCGCGATACAAACGGTTATTTTCTTGAGTCAGAGCTTGAAATTACAGATGAGCTAAAACTGTAAAGAAGCATTTACTTGAAAAGAATTTGCATTGAATATAACGCTATAGTTTGAATTTCCAGCAATAAGGCAAAAATTTTGAATCTGAAAATATGGGTCAGATTGAAGCTCTAAGTCGTGATTCAAAATACAGTCAACCCTCGATAAGACGGACCTCGGTAATCCGGATATCGGATATGACAGACGTCGTCAATATTATCCACATTTTAGAACCTTCAGGGAAATTATCATCCGAAAACAACATCATTCAGGAAAACAACTCGAACTCGATTCGTTTTTCAAGCCTGCTCGTCCCAACATTGCTGAAGCTGATGAAAATATCGATGACCCACGAGCTCAGTCACCTCAACCTTCTACTAGTGGTTATCAACCACCAGCCCCTTCTGATTCAGAATAAACCATCACCACCACCAAACTTCCATCACCTCAAGCTCATTCGCCATCTACATAAGGTAAATAAATAAATAAATAACTTTTACTGTACTTTTTAGTAGTTAATATTGTAATTTCTTTTACCCCATAGGCTAAATATTTTAAAGTATACAGCAGTATAGTGCATACAGTATAATGTATTATGTATTTAGGCCTTATTAAGGTGATTATTTGTGCATATGTAGGCATATATACAGGCATATCGGTTATTCCGGACAATCGGCTAATCCGGACCACCCTTCCCCCCTAGTAGTCCGTCTTATCGAGGATTGACTGTAGTGTATACCGATGGATCGCTTAGTGTGAAGCACTGATGATCCATAAACTTTAATTTTCATTGAAGTCTTATGAATATTTCACTTCGTTTATTAAATCAGAAGTTACACATCACAGAGAGATTAAACATTAAGAACGAAAAGTTGAAACGTGTCAAGAATTATCATGATTGAAATATCGATAGAGATAATTAGGGTTTACAGTTGACAAAAAGTTCTATGGTTTCACATTCTTTTTTGAACAAAATATTTACTAACATTGACGTATGAAATTCAGGATAACATATGACTAAAATAACTTCATAACGTTTGCTAAAATTTAAAATTAGATATCAGAGAAAGACAATAATTGAGAAAGAAAGTTTAACCATGTCATGAGTGGCTATAATTGAAATACCAATACAGGTAAAGTGGAGTTACGGTAAAATAAAATTATTAAGTTTTCGTATCTACTTATTATTACAAAATACTTACTAGCATAGATAGATCAGTTTCATGATAACACTATAATTTAAAATAAATACAGGCGAGAATAGGCAAGTATCGTAAGCGTATAAGCCAGATATGACATAAAACAAGTATATGAATCTTTATTTGCAAAGACCTGCATTGGAATTATTGTCATTTTTATGGACTTACACTAGAATTTCTGAACAGGAGGATATATTAAACCCATATGTAGTTCGTTGAATTAATTTATTTACTCATTCTTTCAATTTACCCGTATAATTACGAAACACCGTCACAAGTAAGATACGTATGATTTGTTTGAATATAAATTTAGTTTTGTTGAGTCATACATTGTGACTTAAGAAGTTCTCAACATTTTTTACTACCTTGAGACTTGAAGTGACGTGTCACGTTTGTTTTGAATTTTTTTGTGACATTTATTTTGATATGCGTGAGTTACTTACTGTAAAGCAATGCACTTTAGATTGACAAAGCTCTTTATCCAGTATTGGATGAGCAGAAGCTCACTATAACATCATGTCTTTAATTTGGCCACTAACCTCCGGTAATGGTGGGGGACGAATTTTATAACTTTAGCAGTACCTTGAGCGCAATATACAGAGATAAACACATATCTGCTCTTGTGAATTGATAGTACATATTTGCACTATCGGGGTTTACTCAAGCTTTTTGATGAAAAAGGTTGCATGATCGTTTCCCCTGGAGTTTTCTTTGCAAACTACCTTAGCAGCCCGATTGTAGATTTCTGTTACTCTGTTTGAAGACTTTTGTGTATATTTCTGCAGACTAAGTAACAATAATCAAAGTGCGACAACACTAGCTATTGGATGTCTAATAATCTATTTTTTTTCGTCAACCATATTCTTCACGAGATGAATGAAACATCAAAGTTCCGTTAATTTAGTTTCATGTTTTCTTCACAAGGGATGAGAAACACATGTTTTGATCAAACAGAATGCCCAAATTTTCATTTTCTCTAATGGTTCTATTGTAACATTTCCTAACGTTTGAGTCAACTTCAGTAGCTTTCTTATAGTACACTTGGAACCAAAAACGATGCACTGTGTTTTGCTTGCTTTTAGTTTAATTCCATTTTGGTCGTCCCAGGGTTTTCAGCTATTTGAAAGGATTTCAGCGTTTATTTTCGTTTTAAGTAACTTGGCCAGAGTACGTGTCAATGCAATTTATACATCATCTGCACAGATAGAAATTTTCATATTTGCAGGGGTGGCAGAAATTATACTGATCTCTCTATAATATCACTCTTCAGTTCCAACCCTCAGACATCTCTTATCTCCGAGCAGACATCACCCTTACTCGGAGTGAGCGCCTGAGGGAGTAAGGAACCGTCGAGGAACCCAATAGGAGAAAAGGCAATTAGAGGCAGGATGAGATTAATAGATTGTATTTAGGCATTTGAATATTATATTAGTTCATGATTCTTCGTTCTTGCAGGTCTTGACGTCGAGTACTGGCGTACTGACATCTTGCTGGTAGTACGCTGGGCACTGCTGCCTGAGCGGGACATCTCACTGGTCGACGTCGTGCTTCCGGGCGTAACAGAAACCTAGCCTCGTCATTGAATTCACTTCCTGTGTCCTGTTTGCTCATTGGTCGATGAAAGCTAGCCTCGTCGCGATATTCGTTTCTAGTGAAGCCTTGCGATTCACTACAAAATAATCGAGTAAAATAGAAAACGAAAAGTAGACCAAGAATAGATCTTCGTAGAACGCCAAAATTGATTCTTCTAAATGGTGATATCATGTCTTCTAGGTGGACACAAATAAGTGTGTCCATTTCTAAGTTTAAGATTTTTGGAAAAAGCCGTTAGTGTTTGACTCTGTCGAAAGCTTTGGAGAGATAGAATGAGGCTATAGGAACGAACCTTCTGGCCCATTCTTGGGTCGGATAATTACTTCGATAATTATTCGGTTGTTTACCCAAGTCTCATGCCGTATTTCTAGCCGCGTCAACCATGTCGGCAGCGGGATTCGAACCCGAGTCTTTCCGCTCGCAAGCAGATTCGCTCACCAGTCGACCAAGCTGGTGATGCCAGCATGCCAGCTTCAGATCAAGTAGTAGCTGAAGAGATCCATCTTATAATATACAGTTGACTTCTCCAAAAAATCGAGAGGATTTGTGAGACAACTACACGTGTCCCTGATTCCATACTGGTAGTCAGTAATCAGCTTTCGAGCTTGAAGATGTTTTATTATAAGGACATTGAGTAAAAGATCTATTGATTTGCTGAGGACAGATGTAAGACTGATTGAACAATGGTTATTGGGTGCATGTTTGTTCTACTTTTTGAAAATAGGAGTGACATTTGCCAGCTTTCAATCCTCTAGAAGAATTCCAGTTTCCAGCGATTGATTATATACGAGTATGTTTGCTAAGGGTTCGTTAATTACTCCAGCTGTTTCTTTGAGTATTCGGGGGCAAGGCCGTAGGATTCGATTGATTTATATGGGTCTAGAAGAATGAGCTATTTTCCTACAGCTTCTATTGTGAATATGTCATCTGTCAGTATTTCTTGGAAGTTTAAAACGTGAGATTGCAGGGTTTCAGTTAAGTCTTCACGAGTGAACAAAGAAGTAATCTGTGTATTTAAAATTTTAGCTTTGCTTTTGTAGTCTGTTCGAGTTCAAGATCATAAAGGTCGATCAGTGGTCCAATAGTATCTCTTGTGAGTTGTATATCATTTACGTATATATCACTAGGCTATTAGGGAGACTACAGTCGTACACAAATTTACACAAGAACTTTTAATCCTCTGTTTGCTGTGTAGTTGGGGTACAACCCAAGGTGCCCTACTCAATATGTACTGCCCAAAATATAATCGTCAAAATATATTGCACAAGATGTACTACCCATGATGTACTAATCAAGATGCACTACTCAAGCTATACTACCAAAGATGTACTACCCAAGATGTACAATCTAAGAGGTTTACTTCTCGTAAACTAAATTTTGCAGTGATGAGTTTATCCAGCTGTGTTAATTTTTTCTATCTTCACATATGAAGAGAAAAATCTTGAAATATGCTTAAATTTTGTCAGTTTCCTTACAATATTACTACAATTTACAATTTACTTACTCAAGACTACATACAGGTGAGGGTGCTCAAATTTGACCAGTTTGTCAAATTTGTGACAAACTGAGACCAATTTAGGAATGTAGGAGAACATTTACATCCAATATTTTTAAAAACCTTTACAGAGGTTGTTCCTTCTCCTGCTTGAGTTAAATAACATTTCAGTAGATACCATATTACAATTTAATTATTTCGTGAAAACGGGCCAGCTTTTTTATTCTTGGCTTGTGCTTATGGATTATTTTATGAATGCATAATAATACAAATTTACTAACATTTGCTTTCCTCAAGCTCTGATTGCAACTTTAGTTTCAGATGATTGTGAGACTTAATTTTGGATAATTTCTTGTAGAGAATAAAACGGAGTTGCAGTCGTTAGCAAAGTGATCAACAAAGAAGATGAGATTTATTATCTTCAATTTTCCACAGGTGTAACAGGCAGCACAAAGACACAAATAAATTGTGCTCACACTAGTTGCGTAATACGTCCCTCGGGCTCTTCAAAACTGAAAATTGCCTACATAATTTCATCCAGACGAGATAATATATCGTCTGTGTATCGATCGATTCTTTATTGAAAGACCACCCCTTGCTTCACACCCATGTCTCGTCTCATTCATTCTGTTTCTAGCTGCACAGAACAACCGCAACTTGTTTTCTCAACGCTCTTGAAGGCTTTAATCTCCAACTCGTTTGGCGGATGAGAACTTTGATATCTCAGAAAATTTACAACTCACGACTAGTTTCGCACATTTGCGCCCCAAGACCAAAATCGTGGGCAGTAAATTTTCTACAGAATCTTGAGTTTCCTGCTCATAACATATTCGAAGACTTCTTTACTGAGAGGCTCAAACTTTTTGACTCATCCTTAATTCGCAGAGCAAATTTTGAAACGGTCTGACTCTCCAATGAAGTCCTGAAACTGGTTTGTAGGATACTCGTACCAAATAAAAATAAAAATTTGTAATAATTGTCCCAAATTTAATGCCCGCGAAATAACATCTATCATATACATGTGAAATTATTGTACTTAATTCAAATACTTAGTGTTATAGATCGTGAATGAAAAGCTTCTGCAAGGAAATCACTCGTCTAAGGAAAACAATCCTTGTTACTAAGAGCTGTGTTGACATTTTCGGCTTGACGGCGTTAACATAGTGTAAATAAAGTGTATCACATATATTTAGTTTAGAAATTCTTTTAATCAATACTGCATGAAGAAGAACACCCTCGAGCATTTATTAGAGAAGTGTGCTTAAGTGATTTTGAAACTTCTTGTTTATATGACTCAGCAAATGCAGTTAAACCATCTTCGTGAAGAATGCAGAGTGCACGACCAGCTGTGGTTGGATGCTGCGCTCAGGTTTTTTTAACTTGCTCCCACTTATGCGTGTACCTTCTCTCTGTGACCAACTCAGATGCAGAGGCTAGCTGTCGTCATGTTCTGATGCTATGACCAGGGTGCTTGTTTAGGGTGTACTTTGTGTTCATATAAGCAGATATTCAATCTGCACTGACCGTAGGTTCAAGATTGGTAGAAATGACAAGTAAAACGCTACAAAATCCTCTTATGAAAGCTACGGAAGATGTGTCGAATGGGGGAGTGACTGCACTGACGGTGCAGCAGAACGACTTGCTCAACAACGCTCGTACTGGACTTCCCGTAAGCGTTTTCCTAATTAGTTAGCCACACAACTGCTGGTTGGGCTCTGCAGCAAGCGCAGCCATTCTCATTGAGGCAGAAATTGTAATCATGGTTTTGATGAATATAAGAGCCGTAACTGTAGTACAAGCAAACATATTGTCACAACCGTATTTGCTGTGATGTGGGTAACACGTTGTTTCTAAGTTTTGTCACATGCACCACTGTTCCTATAGCTATATTTTCAATGTTGAACGTAAATAAACACCCAAGTTATTTTGTCGTGGATCATGAAAGCTCCATAATTTTGAGGCAAGGAGTTGACGTGAAACATACACAGTATGTAAGTAGCAAGATATTCTTGGTGGGACGAAAAAAGATGAAACTAAACTTAACTAAATAATACAATACATGATGATGCTGCTTACAACAAAACTTAGTAATTTTCTGCATACAGCTCTAGCTTATAGCCATTTTTAAGATATACCGCTATGAGTGTAAGTAGTCAGCAGTCATTTTTCTTTCATAGATTGTGCTTTCCCTTCATAATTTTCAGTTATATGCAAAGAATATTCTCAATTTTCATGTTTTCAGTCTATATTTGTTCTACCACCTTGAATATGTTAAAACATTATTGAGATTATCAGTCAGGGAGTTTTTTAAGAGCGATAATAAGGTTCATAGGAGAATATTAAATTAGCATTTGCTCTGATGAAAACATATACAGGTGGTGGACAAAATAATGGAAACACCTTCAAAAATCAACAAATTATAATTTAATATGGTGTAGGTCCGCCTTTTGCGGCAATTACAGCTTCAATTCTCCTAGGTATTGATTCATACAACTTGTGAATTGTTTCCAAAGGAATTGCAAGCCATTCTT
>VCRD01003603.1:37345-58553 GCA_006783055.1 Trinorchestia longiramus
ATATGCAAAGAATATTCTCAATTTTCATGTTTTCAGTCTATATTTGTTCTACCACCTTGAATATGTTAAAACATTATTGAGATTATCAGTCAGGGAGTTTTTTAAGAGCGATAATAAGGTTCATAGGAGAATATTAAATTAGCATTTGCTCTGATGAAAACATATACATAGAGAGTCGTTTCTTCACTTTAAACTTCTTCGGAGTCAACACAGATCGTAACTGTTCTTTAGTACTCCAGCTAGCAATATTCACTCATCCATATTGATCTTATATTCTACAATATCAAAACTGGTATTTTCAAGTAAAACATATATCATTAATATTTCCAACAAAGTCTTACCTCAAATAATTTGAGTTAAAATAATTTGAATTCAGTTTGATTATCAAAATGTTTAACGTCATCATATACAGAAAATTTGCACCTCCAAGTAATGCTAGTCGAATAGAAGCAAACAGAACAAATATAACATGAAGGCTCAATTCTCAGTTATAATACGTCTTAAAGAATTTAAATTTAGTTAAACCTCTTGAGAATGACTCAAATCCTAACGCAAAACCGGTCTTCTACGCAGACAGGTCTTGTGGAAGTGAGGGAGAGATCAGGTTTGTAGAAGCTTCCACTATAGACGCATATTATCCTCACCGTTTATACATAACAGAGAACAATGCGCAAAGTTAAATAAACTACACTTCTCTACTGAGCCATTAGCCATAAGACTCACCCGGTACAGTTAGGCCTAATACAGTTAGGTTATCCAAAGTCAGAATACAACTATAATATTTGAATATGTTCGCTGCTTACACAAGATTTCTCTACAGATCTTATATGTATACATATTGTTATCACGTATTCACAGGAAAAATATGCTTGCAGCAGCTTCCACCCTCTCAACCTTCACGATTGATTCAATAATTGTTTTCACTCACAAAAATTTCAGGAGTGAAAGAAATCACCAACTTGGTCGACTGGTGAGCGAATCTGCTTGCGAGCGGAAAGACCCGGGTTCGAATCCCGCTGCCGACCTGGTTGACGCGGCTAGAAATACGGCATGGGACTTGGGTAACACAACCGAATAATTATCGAAGTAATTATCCGACCCAAGAATGGGCCCGAAGGTTCGTTCCCATAGCCTCATTCTATTCTATTCTATTTTGAGCAAATGTACTCTACCAAATCCTGAAATTTAACGATTTGCTACAGAGGTTCTCTACCTAAGTAAAATAGAGCAGCATAGTCGTCGACAACATGAAGGCTCTTCCACACTTCGACTCAAAAACATTCATAGCTTGAAACTCTCGCAGTTTCAGCCTAATTAATGGACACGATGCTATCGAACAGTGCAGTATACACCCTTGCACATTGTAATGTCTCGCACGCAGCTGTACGAGAAGGTCGTAGTCTTTAAATATCATAAAACTACATAGTTTTCCAACTGCATTGTTTTTGGTTTGAGCGTTCTTTTTCTCTTGAAACTGCAGCGATGCTGAAAATTGTTATATTCTTTTTGTGATTCCATTATATGAACCAAATTCAGTGTGCGTTACATTGATGTAGTCGGGTGTACAATGTGTTTAAGGAAAAGTGTAATGTACGTAGACCTCACGTGTATCATCCTAAACACTTTTCCCGAAGCACATTCTGCCCACGACTACATTAATAAAATGCACATTGAGCTTTGATTCACATCCTTTATTCGTGATGGAAGGATCTTCCCGGTAGGCCTTTTATCTTTTTATCTTTATCTGTAATCTTAAAGATTAAAGTAGTTCAAGCGAAATGCTCGTTAATCATGGGGTAGTTATAACTCACAGCTGTTGCATCAGAAATAGAATATGAGAGATATCGTAAAACTTTCTACTAATGTTGTAGGTTGAAAAAATATATTTACAAGGATCTTAGGTTTGTATTTTCACCTGAATATCAAAAAACAACTTGAACAGTTCCTAATTTTTTTGGATAAAATTAGCCGAAAAAATCATTACAAATATGATTGTATCAATAAGCCATGAACTAATATGAAGGCGTTGATGTTCAATTATACGAACCAAGTCTCATGGGACGGAGGCGAGAAGGACGGGATCTGGTGTAGTCCCTTGGTGCTTGTGGTGAGTCAAGGCACCAGCTGAAATCAAAACAAAAGATATAAGAACCATCACATACTTCGATATTTCCCTTCCTCCTCACTTCCACTCTATGTGGTGGAAGAACCTATTACGAATTGACTGATAAACCATTATAAGCTAAGAGGATAGTTATGCATTTTTGTCTATTCAGGTATAAGACGTAGTTGGGAACTATGATATACAGAAAGCAGTGTCTAATAAAATGCTAAATTATGAGGAGAAGTCAATAATCATTTTCGAGTAGGCACTATAAGCATTTTTTGTGCTAAAACCTGCGTGTTTCACACGCTCAATAGGCAAAAGTTTCTGCCGTACCGTAGCTGTTCAACACGTTGTTTTCTAATCAGTTCTGTTACCGCAACTTAGATGCTAATTATAACTGTATTATTCCTATTGAATAATAAGGATATAAATACTTATGATCTAGATTTTTCATTCAGAAGATACACGTGAGTTAAAATTCAAGTATGTCATTAGCAGCACTGGCTTGTTTCTGATTGAATTCGATAATGTAGCACAGTTATGAAGAAGGAAGGTTATGGATCCTCATTCGATAACTGACGACAGTATTTAAGCTTCGTTAAGCTGAAAATTTTGGTTTGTAAAAAGTAAATGGCTCCTGAATTTGCTACTGAGATTATCGATAGGAAAAATAACATGAGACAAGTGAAGGATAGAGTGCAGTCACAGCCCTGCTGAAAGTTGTTCTATTTGGGTACAGAAAGGTATCATATATCATCAATAGGACTGGAAAAATTAGGTTAATATTAGTTCTACTTATATGATACAACAAACTTTTCGGTTATATTTGGCAAAATTGGTGACGTATTATATCAAGAAATACAACAATACATTCGATGTTTGCAGCACCAGCAATATAATTTTTGTATTAAGAGAATATATAACAAATCATTTTTACAATGCAAGTAGAAGTGTATAAATAGACAGAGGAACTATACCAGAAAATGAGTACTATCTTTATACCAGCATCCCAGATTACTTGATTTAAGGGACAATACCTTCATTCAATGTAAATTAGAGAGAAAGCATTGAACACACGAGCATAAAGTCCAGAAGCTGACTTAGATCATACATCTTAACGACGCTAACAAAGATGTATGTGAAGCTATAACAATCTAAATGAGTTATAGAATTATTTTACTCCTCCCGTACGTGTGTGCGGTTTTTCACTGTCGTACTCACTGTCTGAGAGGTTGCCGTGAGCCACCTCGAGATAGAACTCGTCGTTGTCCATGTCGTAGAGGTAGCCTCCTACCACGAGACTGGCTTCCCTGTTGAAGCTGCAGTACAACAGCCCGTCCACATGCGACGTGCTGATGTCTGACAAACCCATGTCAGGCTGCAGCACCGAGAACAGTTACAGTATAATCATCATTCTGTATTCGTTTTTATTCATAATGTATTCATAAACATATCATATTTAGAATAAGATGGCTGCTTAAGTCCATGAGTTAATTGTACGTTTGACATATATGAGTAGAATTAAATTAAATTATTTCGTGTTTCCAGCCTTTCGCTCTTAGGTAATAAAAATACCTAATAATAGGAGTATTTTAGGGATGAACCTGCATGTCGTTCCAACATAATCCCTGCTACACACCTAGCTACAACGCACGAATGTTTGCGAGCATCAGCATTCTGGGTAAAGACTTGGGGACTTGATCCTTCTAGCTGTTCCAGAGTCTAACTGTCATACCAATTATCCTAGTATTTCGTATGCCCTTAGAAATTGCAACATCACAAGTAAAAATATATTCAATGTTCAAGTAAATCATGCAACACATGTTTGGGATAACTTACTATGAATAACAACACCGTTGAGAATTCACCGAGCAGATTAAAGATGAATTTCATTTGCAAAATTCCTTTGTGAATTCAAACTTTTATGTTATAACCTTACCTGTCAATCAAAATTTGTTTAAAAATATCCTTATTAGTGAAGCAAATACAATCTGTTTTCCAAACTGTTCACTGATATTGTCTCAACTATTATTGGAGTACGCTGAAATAATTCTAAAACCTCACTAGAATACTTCATTTTCACTAGCATGTTTGTCTTTAACAGTGAAATGTTCGATCGACCTTACTATGTTATAAGACTATATTTTGATTCACCTCTACCAACACTTCCGAGTGTAACTACGAGAACAAATCGCTGAATGACGGATAGATTGATTTCTTTTCTGTTTTGTACTATTACTACGTTGATCACAAGCTTTGTCTGTACACATCAGTCATACGCAATTCTGTAGTTCTAGTTCTCTACATTTCGTGCATTCATACGTTCATTTTCCATGGAATATAAATACATCAAAAATGTTTGATATTGACGTCTCTGACAGCGAAAATGAATAGGTTATAAGTTAAAGTTCAATACTTCAGTCTTTCACAACAAAACTAGCCTTTTCAGTCTTACTTTCAACTTCTTCAAAATTAACTGCGTCTGAACTCATTTTATTCATTCCTTGGCACTTACTGCAATTTTTGAAACAAAAAGGTTAACCTCCTAGTTACTTTACTCAAATACCGATCAAGTTTTATGTAAAAATTACATAAAAGCCAATCCCTCAACAGTATCTAAACTTGTCCATTTTTTGACTTGACCACTTTTTAGACCTCAACCATGAAGATTCAATAAGAATTATGTAATCTTGTGTTACTTCAATGTCCAATATTAAATCTAATTTCATATCATTTAATGGTTTTACCATCAGTCTTTAATTACAAGCAAAAATCTACTTTGATTTATCAAAACCGTGTTCAGCCTCTATCTGTAGGAAACACGTATATTACCCATTGTTACTCTACTTTGCTCCAGTGTACTGGGATTTAACCCTTCAGCGACGAAAAGGACCATACGGTCCTCTTTTACGGTCTTTGGGAGAATTGTTCTAATAATTAAACAGTGAGCAATATGAGGTTGCTACTAGGTTTGAACGCGGCGGCATGTTACAGCGTCGTTCTTTTGGCTGCCTGGCTCTCAGCGTGCTTCATTGCATCAGTGTACAGACGGTCTTTGTGAGCTTAGACGTACAAACTAGAAAAAAATTGGTCGCTAAAGGGTTAAGCTCATTTTCTTAATTTTATTACACTTCATAAAACATTTACATATATAATAGATATTGTAAGTTGAATTTACTCCAACACCCGTACTTTTCCCTTGGAAATCGTTTAAACTGTAATGTTTAAACAAATCAAAAAAATGTCTTCCTCGTGACAAAAAAAGCAAAAACACAGCATACAAAATTAGTAATCATCTCGCGTCATGCAGTGATATGTGTTTTAAGCCTCGTTTATCCAAGACAATTACATCATGAAGCGAGAAGTCGTGTGCTGCTACGTCATCTGGAGATTTAAGAAACTTCCAATCGAGTACACAGTACATATACATTAGTACATTGGATTTTCAAATTCTTAAGGTTAACATTCTATGAGTAAAGGTGATGGTGAAGCTCCATGCGACGAAATCTCGGGAGGTTGATGGACGTGTCCATGGTGTTGAGTGGTTAACGATACGTGCGAGCTCACGGCGCGAAGAAACAACGAGAAACAACTCGTGTCCATGGCTGGGTTTCGAACCCACAGTCTTTCTGCATGAAGCAGAGACCTGATGCACGAAACAGGCAGTAGACCACTCGACCACGGTGGCTACTACAAGTAAAACACGCCAGCCTTACGTATTATACTTCTCTTTGCCCTCTTGTATATAAAGAGGAAATACCTCGACGTATTATCATATGAAGACAGAAAAATTCTCAAGGAATGTCTGGATTCATAATGATAGTTAGATTACTTTAATCATTAACAACTATCAAGGTCAATTCGTGATATATCTCTGAAACAATGAACTTGTCAACATCATATTTAAATGATAGCAATAACTATTTAGTTGTAAAGCACACTCCGAAGTGCCATCAGGAATAAGATTACTGACCATCTGAAGACATGAATGCGCAAAATGGATTAATTAATGATTGATGAAATTAAGAAAATTCGAGTCAAACTTATGTTTTTGGCAATTAAGCTTTCGTTGATCTACATATACGCTGCATTCTTTGTTCGTTAATAATGTGAAGTTAAATTGAAAATGTCAAATGAGCCAGTGGCACCTAAAACCAAATGAAAAGCACCCAGAGCCTCACAATTGGGAGGATATCGCTGGCGTGGCCGACTGTGTTGAATGCCATCACCACGTCCACCTCGCCGTTGTAGCTCCTGCATGCCATCACGCTCGTGTTTGCCTGCACAGTGCCCAGGTAGAGCCTTCAGCCACAGGCAAAAGCATTAAGTATAACACGCGGAACGGAATTAATCGGTTATTTCGAGGTATACTCGAGGCAAGATGACTGCAATGTAAAAAACTATACGTAAATTAATGAGAAACTAGCAGCTAATGAACCCAAGAGTCAAACGGTTCTTCGTTTGAGACCTCAAGCTAATTAGCTTTTTATCACCAGCAAGCCTTTTTTGAAAAGATATGTTCATCAGTGAGTTTAATTCTTCCAAACTTTGGTCAAACAACATTAATGTTGTATTTAAGTATATCCTTACTGACGCCGATCAGTGAGGGTGCGTTCATAGCACGCTCAGTGAACTTGCGTTATTGTGAACACAAAGGCTAGTAGCGGTACCGTAAGTTTTTATCAGTGGCCGAAGAACTAACTGAAGTCAGTAATACTGAGAACAAGTCTTATAACTTAACAATTTAAACGTTTGTAGTGGTTTCGCTGTAAAAGTAACAGTCTGTGAAGATCGAAGACTTTTCTAATCTATATTATTCATACGATATTGATTTTTTAGGATAGAGCTATTATGTGTTAATAGACAAGAAAAAATAAAAGAATAAGTGGCGCTACTAAACGCATTGCTTACATATTTTTAGCCTTTCGCTATCGAAAACAACCTAACGAGCTGTCAACAAGCAGGTATTCAGTCAGCCACTGCACACGGCTTAATGAGGACGTAAATTCGCAGGGTCAAATTTACACCATCATGTAAATACCAATAAAGCGAAATGATACTGAAGTATTCAAACTAATATTAGTATACCCGTTAACAATACTTATATATTTTGAGTTGTTATAAAATCTTTTTCTCTACTCCTGCATATAACGTTAAGTTTAACAAAGCGTCCAACCTAGCACATATTCAGTTTGCGAACTGACTTATTGCATGATCTTCAACACCAAAATTTCTGAATTGTTTAAACTATCCAGAGGCACAGCATTCACTATCATATAGCAGGCAAATGAGGACAAGTCAAGAAAACGTTAAAACCAACATGAAGACAAAACGGAGCTGTGATGAGCACAAGTCGAGACGGCAGATAGAACCTCCAATAAAAGCATGTCTACTTCCTTTATTCATACTGTTATGTAAGAAGACAGTCTACAGTAGTGTCTTTTTTTTCCTGCCTGAGTTGTCACTTTGTAATATTCGAATGCTGTTAATAATGCAGGCGATGGATGGGCTTCATCTGCCACAATTTCGACATCGGTCGTTGATGTGTACATTCACTTACCCAATATAGTTTAGTATTTATTTAACACGTTGAGTGCGATACGACCCGCCGGTGGGTCGCTCAGGTTAGGTTCTATAATTTTTTCAAGGCTTTCTAGTGACTGTGTGTACAAAGTAAAGATTTGCACCAGCTAGGCAATCGCAGGCAACGTGTTAAAAGCTAGAAAACGCTTCAGCTGGCCCCTAAAGTAATTAGATGAAAGAATTGAAAACTTAGGTTTACTTTTGAAACTGCGTTCGAGAAAAACAGCGTCTTGAATTTATTTTTATTCACATAGCAGGATTCAGTCGAACTCATTGTTGAAGTTTGTAGGTTCTTATTTGTTGCACGAGTGTTGAACAGCGCTTGTAATGATTAAATTTTAATTGCCCTTCCAAGTATTGTGATGCATTTCATTTGTTTCCATTACTTTGCTGCCTTCCACTTTCCCATACTACCTCGAAAGCTATTTATGCGAGTTGAAAATAAAAGATTATCAACAAACTTTACCAGACTCCAACTGCATCAGAAATTTATACAGAAAACAGTTGTCAAACAAATCTTGTTCTTCCTGTCCATTTATTAGTAAATATCAGTGAAAAATATTCGCGTAGTTTATAGACAACGTCATCCAGTAGTTGAAGTTCATAAGAGCTCATATACGTTAGATGAATGAAGATTAGCACAAAAGTCACGAGCTATAAACTTCAATCATTTTTTAAAATGGCAGAAGAATCATTTTTGTGTCCATAGTCCAGACATGGAATGAGACCATTTCAAGTTAAATCGAGACTCTTAGAAGAGCGCTGGGAGCACCATATTAGTACATACATGTATTACCCAATATTAATATTACGGCATGGGACTTCAGTATACGGCATGGGACTTCGGTATACGGCATGGGACTTCGGTACACGGCATGGGACTTCGGTATTGAACCAAGAATGGGCCAAACGGCTCGTTCCTATTGCCTTATTCTATTCTATCCTATTTAATACATAATGTAGCAAGTGAATACTCTTAAATGCAATAAGCTTTCCAATTGTTCAGGCTCGTCATCCACTTTTCATGCTCCACTTGATTTTTCCAAGCAAATTTATCCCGCTTATTTCCTACTTTTGAATAAATAAAAACTTTGTGGAATCGTTAATTAGAGCCTACCATGTTCGTGTCGAATGATAGTCCCCCTGCCATGTAGACGTCTGTGCTATCGTCGTCGGCCATTCCGAACACCTCCATGGAGTAGCCTGTCTCAGCCTTGGCGCACGTGATGACAACCATACAGCTGTTTCGAATATTTCATGTTATTGTGTTTTGTATATTTTGCCGTAATCTATCAGTTGTATGATTCGAAAGATTCAAAACATCTTATTTTACCGTTGTAGATCTTCCTCGATTTTTTTCTCCACTCGGTCAGTTTGTACGTTTCTCATTTACTCAATTAAAAGCATAACAAATTTACTTCATTATTCATGGTACTTGCGAGGATTTTATGCTGAATTTATTTTGCTGACCAGTTGCTTAATTTTCGACGTAAAATACATAATGTTTCTCCGTATGCTAGAATGAATAACCTTAATTTAGTAACGAAATGTCGTGTTGGACTTAACCGAAGGTTACGAGCAAGATTGTTATGACATCGAAAAGTACCTCCTAGCAAATGTCTTCCTGACAACTTGCTGAATACCTTTTCGAGCATTTCAGGTCACAAGATAGAGTTTGGAAATTAATACCAGTTGATTTTAGTTTGCACCGACAATCTGAAATTAATT
Source organism: Trinorchestia longiramus (assembly GCA_006783055.1). NCBI lineage: Eukaryota > Metazoa > Arthropoda > Malacostraca > Amphipoda > Talitridae > Trinorchestia > Trinorchestia longiramus. The sequence continues at coordinate 46,764 of VCRD01003603.1, forward strand.
CTCAATACCGAGAAAGTGCAAGAATATTTTACAGCAGGTTCAATGGAGGAAAAAAAATTCAATATGGACTGTCACGTTATACTTTTATGGATCCAGTGAGAGGGAAATGGGCTCAGGAGAGAAAATACTAAGTTAAATGAGGAAATATATATCATTAAATGATTGGAAACTCAGATCTTAAATTTATTTTTTCATAGACTTACGTGAATATGACTACAACACTCTAACTAAGACAACAGCACTCTAAGTATGACTACAACACTCTACGCGATTCATTAATACAGTAACTTCTGTGATTAAAAGCGGTCGCGCAAAAATGGCCTCTAACATGATTCCATCAATAACTAGATTTCGAAGAACAGCTCTGTGAGTGCTGTCGGAGGTTTGTTTTCACTCAAATACGATTAAAGGAAACGGTAATCAGTTGATCAAAATAGACTTGGTTTTCTCCAAGTTGTATTTGAATTTGTATTCCATAATGCATGGCCAGAAAAACAATTTCAACAAGCAAGAACGTTGTATAGAAAACCTCATTGTTAACATATTTTTCTAGGAACATAATTCGCTGCAAAAATTTTGTTCTAGTTGCCTAATCAAAATTTATAATAGTCATGAAACATTCCACTAACTATTATACTATTCCTAAAATATTTACGGATTAAGCATACAAAAAATTCATGGTGTTACGCTATCGATCGTGGATATACTGAAATCTAAAAAGTTTATAATAAAGTCGATGAGAAATTTTGTTATGAGCACAATTCTCTGGAACTGTTCCATAAATAACATGTTTTTAAAAAAAATTATCATTATAACTTGGTGCACAACGCGTTCGTGGAAGCCTGTTGCTCCCATTGAGTAAAAGTCAACTGCGCCTAAGCTTGTAGAGAGTAGAATATTCATCCTCAACTTCGAGGGGCTCCAAGCCTAAAGTTGACCATAATACTTTCAAATGAATGATTGATTATTTGAAAAAATAGCTGTTCAGAATGGCAAAAGAGAAAAATCGCTGTTTAAATGAAAGTTTCACCCGTGACCGTTTCTTGGACGATTAAAGGCATATGATGAGACTAATGTCTATTTTCATTCCAACTAGAGTGAAAATAAAATTACTGTAGGACTGATGACACTGTCGTTCTAAATCTGCCTTGTCTTCGTCCGAAATGAGAAGGTGGTCATCGATTCGATAACGAACCAGACAACATCACCAAGCTGTTCTGGAACCCGAGAGTGGCTTCCCAAATTTTTCTTATCTCTAGTTTGTGAGATATCGACGTTTGGTTTTCATTATGCATAATTTCAATTCAGCTAAGCTTTGTTAGTTTCTGGAGAGTTGTAAAAAAGTATTGGCACGAGGCCTGTAACGTTAAGTTAACTTTAAGAAAGGTGAGCCTTCGCAAACGTCGTCGGTCTAACTCTACTCAATTTCTTAATTTAAATACTCAATACATCAAAGACCATAGATTTGATGTGGGTGACTCCCAGCACCACTAAAATTTATCTTAAAAATATTAAGGTAATCAAATACAAACTACTTTGGTATTGGGACTATGGGGATTAACTGGAATATTTAAGAAGAAAACAACTTCGAGATCATTTTCAAGGCTATCATAAATTTTGTGCTATCTATTCCTCCAGTTTGGAAATTCTTGACCCTGACTTTATTTTACGGTTTAGCCTGAATTCATCTTCCTCGTCAAGTGCAGATTATATTTTGCAAAATAGAATCAGTTCAACTGGTAAGAAACTTTCTGAAATAAGTTTTGCTGGTAGATAAATAAAGTTACCATTTGATCATTTATTAATTAGATTCAATGAATACCATAGTGCTCTGAAATTATACATTGTTCCAACCTACTAGCATAGTTCTCTGGGTGTAAGCATGAGCGATGGGAGGTATGCATAATAATTTCTTAATTGGTACAAAAAGTTATGTTTTAGGCTATAGGAACAAATGTCTGCGTCCGTGTTATTATTTTCAGCATATTTAAAGTTCGACTTCTGTCTTATTTCAGCACCGAAGATCTAATCTTTATATGTATTTCGAAAATTTCATTATTAAACATGTTGTTTCTGCGTAGTTTCTTCTTTAGATCTTAAGTGTCTGAGTTCCCTGAAATCGTCCATTCAGCACTACACTATGATTAGAATTGAGCATTTTTGAGTAGGAGCATTAGTATTCTTCTGAGCATGATGCTCCTCAACGAGTATTGAACAAATGTCACGAGAAGTCAATATTGATTTCGATATCATCTTCTAACCCTATATAAATATACTATGCACTAATCTAGCGCAAAGAGAACTTACCTTTGCGTGGCAACGCAATCGTCCATAATTCCGAAGCAGTGTTTGGAGGTGCCGCAGCCCTCATATGCTTCTTCTGCGGTTTTCTGTTGAAAATAATGTAATAATTTTTTGATATTAAAATTTTACAGATTTTCCTATTCTCCTTTCTCTGAGAAATGAATAATGGAATTACTAACCGGAGTGCGGGTGTTCACTAGACTGTGAGCCGGTGTCACAATCACCTCTGTAGACTCAATGCCCACCCAGAACGTGTGCGACTGCTGTACCACCGTCGCCCTGCCAGACAAATATTTCGTCTAAAACACTTGTTTCTTGTGACAATTTGTTCAGTGATGAAAACTGAAACCAGTGCTATTCGGAGAAAATTAATCTCAGAATTATGACAATGTTTCAAAATAATCATAAGGATTTTTTAACACTCACCTACTATGACTTTCTCTTTATTATTACAAGACTACCTATGTATATAAGTATATGCGTTTCAGTGGTGAAAGGATCAGGTGCGAGGATAACTTGCATAATAACAATCGTAAGAACTCTTAAGGAACCAAACTATAGAGGAAAATATGAAAGGATCAATATTGAGCAAACGACGTACACAATGGCTATGGGGCCCAAACACAAGTAAAAATTATCCTTTATGTTACTATATATTCACGTACGCTCCTGTGATGACAATTCACCTCAACACGACAACTCCATCGTAGTCTTCAGGAGCAATCCAGTCAACAGTTATCGACGTCTTTGTAGAGTCACCAGAGTGAGTTACTGTGTTCTGTGATATTGTGAAAAGAGTCAGAAAAAATAATTACAATATTGGAATAGCAATGTAAAACTTGTTTGAAATTTGAGTCATAGCAGGAAATGATTGAGAAAAGAGCTGAAAGACAAAGTTTATTCATTCATTGTTCATATACTGTCACAGATGAAGTCCATATAACTTTCATAAAGCTGCATGAGAGAATAATATAAAAAATTGTAAATTTTTTTATGAGTAAACTTTACAGTCACCTCATGTACTCATGTCATAGGCTGTCAATAGTATCCAAACTCACACAGTCTTATGGTAATAACTAGTTAACGACCATCGTTTTCTATGCGCGTGTTGGGCTACCCTCCTGATTTAGGAGAAAATATTAGGGCATAAAATACAATCACACCACGCATTTGTTGCTTTAATACGCACAAATTCTCTTGGATTACGGAAGTGCAGAGTTGCATAATGTGTGTCAAGGAACTAAGAAGAATTTCATCAAGCAACTCTGCATGACTAACTTTTAAGACGATACGAACTTAATTGGCATTCAGTGTCGCAGTGTTTCGTGTTTACAAGCAAAGTATCTATTGTTCAGAATAATTTCAGGCAATTTAAATGAAGAACCCGGATATGAAGTCGATCTTATTTACATAGTGTTGCTGGAGTTAGTTCGTTTTTCTTTTTTCATCAAACTTTACATTCAGAAATTTTATATATTTAAATGTATTACTTAGAGGTGCTTGTGCCTTACACGGCAACACTTGAATTCACAAGTTCAACTCTGTAAAATAGTAAACATAAAATAAAAAGCTATTAAATATCATACAAATTATTACTAGGTTTATGCCTCATCGCTTCTCAGATTACAACGAATATGTATATGCATATATATATATATATATATATATATATATATATATATATATATATATATATATATATATATATATATATATATATTATAGCGACAATGATTCTCAAACATAATTATTTAACTTTGTAAACAACTTGAAAACTCACGTTAGAATCAGTAAAGCGTGCCTGCAAGTCACCAGGTAAGATAAATAAGGGTACGGGTGTAGTTTTGATAGACCATCTTAAATATTTGACTTATAAGAACCAAATGATACGTGATAGGAAGAAATTTAAATCAATCTCGGAGCCTACACTGATATTCATAACCCGGGTGGAGGACGGAATCAATAACTTTCTTTGAAAATTAGTAAACTCATGCACGATATTCGATGAATTATACAAGTCTTAAAAAGTATCTGACTCGGGCCTCGGAATCTTGTAGGGCTTAACAAAAATTCATGAACTTAACTTGTGCAATACATTCCCTTTCACATTCATGTTTGCCGCATATCGTACGCCCAGCGTTAACATTGCAAAGTTTCTAGTCCCTATTCTGGCTCCATTCACTAATAACAACTCTACTTTCTAAATTCAAAGTACTTTTCTGAATCAATTACTTCCGTGGAAGATGCAGACTTTCTATTTATGGCCTCATTTGATGTCGAAAATTAGTTTACAAACATACCGCTTACCGAAACGGTAGAGATTTGCCTGTATTATTTATTTGATCATGCTAACCTAGTTTCTGGTTTATACCTCTTGGCTTTTAAAAAATTGTCAGAGCTTTCAGTTTTAAACTTTTATTTCGTCCTTGATAGCAAATTTTATCAACAGCTTGTTGGGGTAGGAATGGGGCTCCTCCCAACTTTCGTTAACATTTTTGTTTTCACAAAAAACAATGGCTAGACCTGTGTCCTACTGCGACGACATTTCCGTCTTATTTCATGATAGGGTGCATTGTTTCTGAAGTACCTGAATTTTAAACGCCCAACTATAAAATTTACAATGGAACTGGAATGCAATAATTCTCTAGAATTTTCAGACTCTCGAATTTCCCGATGGGGCAATAGTTTTTCTAACTCTGTGTTCCATAAACCTACTTTTACAGGTCTCGGTGTTATTTTTTTTAGTTTGTGCTCATATCAGTTTAAATTGAATAGTATTAAAACCTTGCTGTGCAGAGCTTATAGTGTTTGTTCCAATTTATGTACTCTCCATGATGAATTTGAATTTTTAAAAACGTATTTCTGGGCAAATGGTTTTCCATTAGGACTCGCCTATCTTCAAACTAGGAATTTTTTTAATCAAAAAATGTTTACCTGTCCTTTAATTACGGTTTCTAGAAAAGATCTTTATGCCGCATTGCCTTTTTTCGGACCCCAGTCTGAAAAACTTAAAAAAGAATTAGGTACTATCCCGTTTAACTAAATACTTCCCTTACATATCTTTCAAATATGTTCTGCCAAAAAAATATAATATAAAATCAATTTTCGGGTACCAAGATTAGTTTTCTAAAAGTATACTTTCCTCTGTCATTTATAAATATAGTTCCGCACACTGTGCATCAAAACATGTGAGCTCTACATCTAGAGTACTCGCTGTTCGTGTGGCACAGGATGCTGGAAGTTTTCCTACTAACCGCCCCTTGCCAACCCTTCTTACTCTGCTGTTCATACTCGTGCAGAGAAGTGCTACCTCACTGTTATATTAGAAGACTTTAAAGTAATCGTCATAACTTCTAGTGTTTTAGATTTGCGCATAGTAGGATCTCTATTCGTTTTAAGCAACAAACCTGTTTTAAATGATACACAATCTGCCTATCTCCTGCGGTTAGTTTAAGTTTTTTATTTGATTTTTATGTTTTTTAGTGTTTTATTTGCAAAGAATGTTTCCATATTTAGGTCATAGTTTCCCTATGAGTCTTGTTTTATTTTTTTCAGCGTTTTGAAAATGACCTAGAAGGTCGAAACGTCAGTACTTAGATTGTAAATTTTTTAAAGTAAATTTTTTAATTAATAATCAATAAAAATGATACAATTGGGAGCGATTGTCCTTGCGCTGCTCTTCTTTATAATACAATATCGTATAATATAATATAATTTGATATAATATAATAATATATAACTTAGTATAATATAATCAAATATAAAACAACATAACGTACCATAATATAATATAATATTTATTCAAATAATAATAATACTGATTTTTTTAACCCTGAAGCACTGAACATGGGCATAGACGTCACTAGTCTCGAGCAGACCATACCCATGTTCAGTGCTCTCGGGTTAATATCGTTGTCTTCATAAAATTTGGTTTAAAATATTATGAGTACAATGATTATCATAGCCTTATTTCCATAGCTTTTGTTAACAGTGTTCTATTTTTAGCATTACCTACCTTAACACCAGGTTTGCAATCAATATTTTTCCACTCTTCAGTATGGAAGGTACCAATAATTTCATCAGTAACCACATCCCTGGCCTGGATGAAGAAGCCTTCAAAAAGTTCTCCGGAGGGAGACGAGAGGAAGATGGACAGAGCTTGTCCTCCCACCACAGCGTCAGCTGATACCTCCAGCTGGTACGGGGCCACGGAGATCTGAGGCTCGATGCCATCGTGTTGAAACGTCGTGTCCTCACATACTGCCAGCTGTGCCTCGAGGGGCGTACTTCTCACTACCTCAATCAGGGTCAGAGTAACCAACAACACTCCCAGCACCCATCCTGTAAGGAACATGAATCAACTTTTACCATTAGTAAAACTATACTACTGAAACCACCACCAAAATTACTGACCTAAGAATAGGTTTTGAAATTTGTGCATGTTAAGGATTAGGACATATAATGTCGTGGTTAATTGATGATACAACGTTTCTGACCCATGGCGACAATCAAGCATCAGATTTTTTCAACGTAGTCTAGTACATTTCAGAATGATAACTGTAAGCCAAACAGCGCGCAGAATTTCAATACCTATATTAGTTCCCCAGGACTCAATAGATAGACGTTGTAATATGAAATAGTTTTCGCAAATTAATGATCGCTTTATGGAACTGAGGTGCCTAATCTCAACAACAAGTATGATAATCTGTATTACCTCCAAGAAACAATGTTTCAGAAAGTTTGGCTCGATTTTGCATGCTCTGAATTTTAAAGTGAAGGCGATGACGGGGGAAATTTCGATAATAATATTTCACCTGTTGTTCCTCTATGGGCCTGAAATACAAAGTGCAGGAAAAGAAATTAGTTGTACATGCGCAGTATCCTAGCGATTTATACATATACATGCAGCACAAATGGGAATCTTTGAGTACTATTTCATGAAAATTCACGCATTATGTGTGTTTTCATACATCCACCTTGTGTTCACTATGCCTTTGAGACGAGACAGCAACAGTTCAGACAAATTATCAAACTTCAAAGCAGCAATATTGACCGCAAGTGAATACAAACTCAAGAGTGAGGGAATGCCATTCACTGCTACATCAGTGTCGTTGCTCACATATGTATATACCCAACGTCTTCCGCTTCTATGTTTAAAGAACATTTCCCTATCTACTTATGAAAACTTAGATATTTAATCTTGGCGTATGTACTATATTAAACGAAAATTGCTTTCGTTTGAAAAAGAGGTGCAGCCACTGGTTAAGAAAATCGTATTACTTGAGATCAGCAAAAAGTGTTGTGATCGCAATAACAATAAATAAAGATGCAATTGTCAAACTGTCATTCTGAAACACATCAGTCATTTTTTAGTTTATATGTTCTGTACACTGTCCAGCATGAAATGAAACCTTACAGCTTTTGCATCAATACCTGATCAAAGGTATTCATTATTAACTTGAATAACGTCTTCCAAATCTTTCAAACTTTGCTGTATCTTTTTCACTCAGTCTTTTCTAGGATTTGCCAGTCTTATATTTCTACCTTTACGAGATTTACACTGAACTGTAAACCTCGCAGTTGACCACTTCTTGAGAGTATAGCTAACTAGAACATTCCAAAACATTAAACTGGACTAACTTATGTTTTATAGGGGGTCAAATGTCAATGTTTTCCTCTGCTTAATTCACAGATATCACACGATGTCGAGTTCTGGACTAGCCTCTATTCCAATTGTTAACACGTCGACTACGTGTTGACATATACAGTGGCAAGCAAACGTATTGGATTCATCACATTTTTGTCATGACTTTAGTCTGAGTTCAGAATTTACCTGATATTTGATCAGTATTGTCTTCTGTATCAAGTATTGTATTCAGTATCTGTAATCGTATGTGGAAAGGAAAATTAAAAAGTTAGTGTTGAAATTGTTTTATTGATGAAAAACAAAATAACCCTATGCAAACGTATTGGATGCATTCATTTCGTAGTGTGTTGCTGATTCTCTATTTCCCTCAAGTGCTTCCAGTCATTTTTTTATAGCTCAGCACAAGTTTTTTACAAAAATTTACGAGTATTTTTTTCATTCTTCCTTGCAGAACTCTTCTAATTGATTAATATCTTGCGGAATCCGCTTGCAGACTTCAATCTTTAAAGTTTTCCAAGAATTCTCAATAGGATTTAGGTCGGGAGACTGTGCCAATTGAGGACGTCAATTTTGTCATTTTGAAGTCTTAGAGTCAATCATTTTTCTCTTTGTTGGGAATTTGAGTATGAATATGGTAAAACCGCGAAGAAATGTTGTAGTGTCTACAAATACATTGTACAATTATAATGAATAACTCTAGATATACGAAAAGTGTAATGTATGATATATTATATTGATCAAATAGCTGATCAACTTCAACCGTATAAAGTAGTTGGTAAATATCATTGCCTTACTTTTACACGAGATTCACAAACTTCTGAAATATTGTTGAATAAATGTAATATTTCTTGCGGGTATGCCTTTTGCATTTTTATCCAGAACGAATGAATTTGGATAAAAAAATTGGAATAGAATAAAATAGAATAAGGCAATAGGAACGAGCCGTTTGGCCCATTCATGGTTCGATACCGAAGTCCCATGCCGTCTAATTACACAATAGTTCAGAGTCTCGTCTTGCATCAAGTATGAATATGCTGATAGGCATATTCACACATACAGCTATCATTCATACATAGATATTCATTCATATAGCATATCCTGATAAGCATATTCATGAAAAATAGGCAAAGTAGTTGGCAAAATTTTGAGCACATCAAACCGGATAAACTGCAGGTTCGAATAATGAAGTATAAATACAATACCCGATCAAAGATACACGACTAGTGTAATTTTCGTAGTTTATTATCTGTACCTGAGTTTTATGGCAAGCTTCACGTAATCCAGAGACAATGACCATTTAACTCAAAAAGACTCATAAGGCTATACAACCATTACATTTTATAATAAAATCAAACAAATTAAAAAAAAATTACGTCAGAGTCGAAAGTTTCACCTTGTATTCAATATGAATATTCTGTTAAAGGGAAGAAACTGACCAGAGTTTGACAATAATTGGAAATAATTGAATGTATCATACAAGATATCTAGGAGGTGCGAATTATGTGGTTAATCACGTCTTAATGATAACACAGGAACAAATTTACGCAAAGAAAGTAATTTTTTATTGTATTTGATTGTTGGCTTGGTTTTAGAATGTATACTATGACATAACATAATAACATACATGACATATAATATAGCATATAACATAACATAATATTTTTTCTAGATTCTGTGGCATAGAACAATGAAGAAGAAAAATTTCACAAAGGTAAGTTGTACTCATTGTTTTTTATCCAGAAGTCGGACCAATTTAAAAATAGAATTTTTTCGTAGTCAAGAATCTCAACTTGTATTGAATACATATATGATAAAAACGTGGACAGTAGGCAAAAACTGTAAATATGGCGTGAGTAATCAATTAGAAATCGAGTACATCATACCAGATACAAGAGAAGTGCAAATTATTAGGTCTCCAACTCAGTGTTCGAACTTTAGCCAAACAATGCAAAAATTATTATTCCAAATGCCCAAATCAATCAACCAACATTAATTAAAATATTCTCCATTGGCCTGAACACAGTTTTACCATCAATCCGGTAACAAATCAATTCCACGCTTGTAATGCAGTTTGAAAATTGTGCCCTAATTGAAACTCGTAAAGCAGCAAGTTGCGAATAACCACTCGGCACGGCTCCATAGTTAGACAAGTAAGTGCAAACAATATAAGGTGCGTAAGAAAATTCTGCGCAAGATGGACCCAAAAACCAAGTTTCCCGTGGGAAAATTTTCCTTTGTTTTTACAGATCGAGTTCGGAAACTTAGTTGGAGATCTAATATGAACTATACGTACCAACGCCGATCACATATGCACTAGTAAAGTACTGTCTGTTGTGATTCGGAATGTCTTTAGATTTCCGAACGGTCTCCTTCCAGGCACAAACAATGAATTAAATATGAAAATATTTTTATAAATTTGCCATCAAGTTTTGTATATACTGGTATTTTAATTCACTCAAAGTGACTTAACCACGATTATAATTAGTGTCAATAGCTTTCTCTGATGAAAAATGCTTTTCAAGACAATATCTCAAATTTGAAACCAGTTTTTATCGACCGAGGGATTACCTCCCCGACGACCATGTAAATTTGAGCAGTGTGAAGGTAAATGATACGAGTGTATGATAGGATGGACGAACGGGGGAAAACTTACTTTCTTGCCGTTGCTAGAAAATATAAAAAATATGAGGAACTTATCCAGCACAATAATGAGTATGAATAATGCTGTTTTTTCCTGTCTTATTTTCATGCTCTTGAGTCTTTCTGTACTCACATGTGCAGTGTCTGAACAAATTTTCAGTTTTTCTTTAAAGCTGAAAGGAGGTAGAGATGCAGCAAAGTTTGTAACGATTTATTAAGATTTTAGGTATCCTGCGAGTCGAATTTTTTCAGAACAAATTTGTTGTTCAAGTATTTTTCAGTTCTTTCAACTCCCAGCGTGGTCGACTGGTGAGGGTACCCGCCTAGTATGTGGAAGGCCCAGGATCATTCCCCGTAGCTGTCACGGTTTATTTGTGCATGACCATTGACAGCTAGAAGAACATGTCGTTGCACGCTTAGCATAAGCCACACCTCAACCACGCTCATCGGCACGCCCCTACGAGCCTTGACTTCAAGTTACAGCACAGAGGACGAGGATCTCTCTTGTAGTATCACTATTTCTCTGAAGATTTTATTGATAAGCACTGTCACTATTCATAAGATGTTAACATTAAGAATTTAAAACCCAATGTATATGTACTGTATACTCTATTGGAAATAAAGTTTTTTATTACCACTGGGCAATTTCTTTGTATGAGATTATCTTTCATTTATGAATGTAAGTTAGACTTCAATGTCTGATGAAGCTTGAGAAAGTATTCATTTCTCTCCATTTCCTTATGGAGGTGTTGGGGGGAGGCAACTTGTCTTCTTGTTGGGTTTCGAAATAGAATCTGACTCTCTACAATGAAATGAGTCAAAGGCAGGGCTTAAACCATTCTTGAGTAAAATATTACTGACAAATAAATTTTTAGGCATAGTTGTGCGTAAATTATGTTGGCTCAGAAGTTTGTGACATTGGAAGATTTTCTGAGTTTATGAGGGAAATTCATCCTTAACTTTCCAATGAAATCATTCTCTGCCTTGGACAACCCTGTACTTGACAGTGGCTGTTTGTACATCACTCATTCTCGCAGTCTAGGACACGTTTCATTTAGTGTGTTGGAATTCCCTAAGCAAATTTCATCAACTCTTGTAATACACACTTTTTGAACTTGTAGTGGCTTAGTCACCCCTCAACGCAACACAGTCTTCTCGTATTTTCACCAGCAACTAGTGGCTAAGTCACCCCTCAATGC
>VCRD01003604.1:0-32326 GCA_006783055.1 Trinorchestia longiramus
TGTCGTGGAGATCTGTACTTGTAAAGTATTAGGCTAAGCAGATTCAGTTACTAACACTAGTATAGGGATAATCGTCACGCAAGTATAGGTTGTGAGTCACGGTCGAAGGTTGTTGATGTCTCATCGTCCACGGTTAGAGAACATTCGTCTGGTACGAGGAGCGACGGAGACTGCACACCAAGTCTAATAGATGTAAGCAAATTACGGTTAGAATATACCGTAGAGTTGCAACTACTAGTCTTAACAACATAAGCCCTTGGCGTTGTGTAGAGTTTTGTAACTTTTAACTTATTTACGATTTATGCTTTGTGTTCTTTGAACTTGTAATGTATCCATATACTATTTTATCTGCCATCCTGTAACCACGCGTGAACTCCATTAATTTTGTTCTGATGTTTAACTATGAAGCTTGATGCTTGCTTGTGTTTCAGTGCGTTAAAAAAAGGATTTCCAATGGTTGTCAGGTTAAATTGATGTATTACCTGAACCGAGGACGGTTTTTCCGCATGGGAGGGCCTTCTGTCAGTAGACCAAGTTAAGGTGGCTGCTTCACGGTCACCGGACGCGAGCGATAGATAAGACAGAGTATATAAGGCACGGTTGCCCATAGCTTTGTGTTCCTTACAGTCGCTATCATTTGACTCACCTGTGTCAGTTGTGCAACACCTTTACGGATTGGAGAGAATAAAGCAACGTCTGGAATAACGTTTCATTGCCTTACTGTACCAGCAGAATATATATATATATATATATATATATATATATATATATATATATATATATATATATATATATATATATAAGTAACAAGGAGACGAGTGGATCCACTATAAAGATAGTCGACGATAGTCGATGTCAGCGGGAGACCTGACACTAATGAACAAACTAAGGACAAGAAAAACCTCATGTATTTCTCATTGGAAACAGCATCATCCAAGGACAGAAAACTGAGTTTAAGCAGATGTTAGATGAGCATAAAATTCTCTTCCGCCCCAAACTACGAGTTCCCGAAGCAGTCCACCTAGTAGAAGATCTACGATGCACAAAGGAGGACATAGTTTTAGATCTTTGTGGAACGCATGAGTTAGAACATGAGACCTAAGATAAAATCTTCCTACAATTTGAAGCGTTAATCCATTATGTGAAAAACAAATCCATGAATCCTATCATAACTAGCATTTTTCCGCCAAGAAAGGATATGGGTCAAAATCCCTAAATTGGGTCAAAGAAATATGTGCAGGAAAAGGCGTCATGTACCGAGACCTGATGTCCCATTACACTGGACAGAATGATCTCTTCAAGAAAGACGGCATCCATCTGCATAAAGTTGGGCAAGCTAAGCTGGGGAGCTCACTGACTATCACTACGCTTGAACTAACCGCCACATTGGAACACAAATTTGGCAATGTACTAAATTCAACGTGCATATTGAAAGTATATCCAGAACATCAACGAGGCAGAGCAAAAAATTCGAACAACTGATATTTGATCAACACAGAACTAAATGATCCTCGAAGACACAGGAAAGCAGTAAAGAGTTTGACTATAACACTTTTTGTCCGTACAAACTACGATCACATAACGTACCCTACCCCATTATCAAACATGGAAAAGGAAAGAACAGCGCACCCGACACGTACAAGCCAAAAAACGAACAGCTCTCCCGATAAATTGGTATCACTTAACCTCACCTCTGCAGCAGACATCTCTGGCGCTGCAAGAAACGCTTGCAAAGCCACAGAAAATCGGCAGCCTGACCATGTCCATTGAGATAACCTGACTAAAACCACATTATCACAGCACGATTGTAGACTAGGACTATTCAAGATACTGGTTGGCAACGTACAAAGCTTCCTACCAAAAATGCAGGAACTTCAAGCCATTGCGTCAACGTTGTCACAGGACATCATAGCTGTCAATGAAACATCTCAATGAAAGACATCTCCCAGTGAAAGTCTCAATAAAAGGATACGTTTTGCATGATGTCTACAAACTGTCACACAGCAACAGAGGTGATGGTTCCATTATCTATATCAAATAAAAACTGCAACCACAAATCAAAACTAAGCGAGCAACAGAAAAATCGGAAATACTAAATTTCAACATCCAACCGCATCCAGGACAAACTATCAAAATTGTGCTCATGTATAGGAACCCAACCTGCACAGCAATTCAAAATGACGAATTCTATGATCGCCTTGATAATATTTTTAGTACCCCTCACGAAACACTAATCATGGGAGACTTCAATTTGCCACACATAAACTGGACTACTCGTCAAAGTCAAGCACCCGGCTCAAAACTTATTGATCTGATGAATACAAATTCTCTGTAGCAGCATGTCAACGAACCAACTAGAGGAAACAACATTCTTCACCTAGTCATGACGTCTACTGAACTCAGTATAAACGGCCTAGAAGGTACGGACAAGATCGGTGACCACCAGATGATAGACTTCTCGCTCGAAGTACAAGACCCTAACACAAGGACTCAACATAAACAAGTCCTCGACTACAAAAGGGCAAACTTACCACTAACTAAAGAAGAGTTTGGCAACCATAACTACGAAGTAATCACGAGCAACATAAACGCCGAGGAATGCTACATGATACTCAAAGATTAGATTTGAACCGCTACAGCACACCATATTCCAAGAAAGCGAAACAGGCCAATCAATAACCCTCCATGGTTCTCAGAAGAGACTAAACGCCTCATCAATGCAAGACAACATTAGTACAGAAAATTCAAACGACACCAAACAGAACCCCATTGTCAAGAACATGTCCACGCCTGAAGGGCTGTTAAGCGAACGATAAAATCTACAAAACGAACTAAAGAAATTACAGTTGCAGCACAAGCTAAAATTAACCCGAAAAGCTTCTAGAAATATGTGAACGACAGACGACTCAAAAGAGACACTATTGGACCACTGATTGATTCTGAGGGCTCAACGCAAACGAACAACAAAAGAGAAGCTAAAATTCTTAATACATACTCTACTTCTGTGTTCATTCACGAAAACTTAACTGAAATCCCGAAACCCCAGTCTCTAAACCTTAAGGAAATCTTGTCAGACGGCGTATTTTTAGTAGAAGAGGTAGAGGAACTGCTCAGCATTTTTAACTCATATAAGTTAACCGGACCCGATGGCCTTGGTCCCCGGATACTCAAAGAAACAGTCGAAGTAATAAGCGAATCTCTAACAAACATCTTCAATCGATCTCTTGAAACTGGGATAGTTCCGGATGATTGGAAGCGGGCAAATGTTACTCCTATTTTCAAAAAGGGGAACAAACAAATACCTAATAACTATCGTTCAATCAGTCTAACATCTGTCATCAGCAAAACAATAAAAATACTACTTATAGTCCGTATAACAAAGCATCTTAATGACCAAAATCTAATTAACGACACCCAGCACGGTTTCAGAGAAAAACGTAGCTGCCTCACAAATCTCCTTGACTTCTTTGGAGACGTTAACTGCATATACGACCGTACAAAAACCGTAGGCCTTGTATATCTAGACTTTCAAAAAGCCTTCGATAAAGTTCCCCGTGAGAGACTCATGGCCAAAGTGCAAGCGCATGGAATACGAGGCAACTACTCCCGATGGATACGAAACTGCCTCACTAATCGCACTCAACGCATGGTGATTCACGATGAAGCAAATGATTCAACGCTTGTATGATAACATCAGGAGTCCCTCAAGGGAGCGTTTTAGGCCCGCTCCTCTTCATCATCTACATCAACGATCTTGATGTCGGAATCATTAGTAAAATCAATAAATTTACCGATGACATGAAACTCTGTCACAGAGCATTCACTGAAAGGGACAGAGTCCCTATCCAATCAGACCTCAACCGTCTGCTACAATGAACTGAACCTGGCAAATGAGCTTCAACATTGAAAAATGTTCATTAATACACGTTGGTGCAAATAACCGGCATTTCCAACACACGATGAATGACATACCTATTGAAACAGTCCAGCAACAAAGAAATCTAAGTGTCATTATCACTGAAAATCTCAAACATCACAAACAAGTGGAAAAACATCAAAAATGCGAGCAGGATTCATGGTTTCATTGCACGAAACTTTCAATACAAGTCAAAGAACATAATATAACCGCTCTATAAAGCGCTAGTTCGGCCTCACTTACAATATACAGTGTAACTCTGGTCTCCTACCTTACGAAAAGATACTAATAAAATGAAAAAAATACAATGGAAAGCAACGAAGATGATTCCAGGACTCCGCAATCTCAACTACGAAAGACGTTTTCAACTCCTTGAACTTATATCCCTAGAACAAAGAAGACTGCAAGGACAACTTATTGAGACCTTTAAGTATCTCAACGGCCTTAATGTTACCCTGGAAGGGCTTTCGAAAGAGACAGTAACGGACGAACCAGATATAGCAGTCAAAAACTATTACTGAGAAACTTCAAGACATCTCAAGCTATGAACTTTTTTGACGTTAAAATTGACGCAACTTGGAACCAGTTGTCAGAAAACAATTTCTGCTGGCACTGTAAACACATTCAAAAATCGTCTCGATAAATTTTGGATTACGAAACCTCCACTATTACATTTTACTCACTCTATGTCCCTAACTCCTTAAGGCTATTGAACGATTGAGATATATGCACGTGACAAGAATGCCTGTGCGTGAGTTATATGCGTGCACATGACTAAATTGACTTACGTGGTTAAGTTGCACGTGCATGACTGATAGATGTACTTTAGACGGCAGGGGACTTCGGTATTGAACCAAGAATGAGCCAAACGGTTCGCCCTATTGCCGTATTCTATTCTATTCTATTCTATTCTATTCTTACTCAATTTGGAAGAGTAAGACCAATTGAAAAATCCCCAGCAGATGCCACTGAAAAACTATCTGGATCTAGAAAAAAAACGTTGCTTTATTTGCGTAAGAGAACTTGACAAAAAACGTCGCAATGTTTGTGTAGAATGTCAAAAGTTTGTTTGCAGCAACCATTTGAACTTAATATGGGAACAGTGTGCTGAGTAAAATAATTTTTATATATGAAATTTCACTTGAATATTCTTAAAATTTCTGACAATAAATAACAGTATTCCTGTTTATCTTCGATTTGAACGTAAGACGAAAGATCTGAAAATGAGAATATTTTTATGCTGGGGTCCCAATTGGTGTCCATTTGAATCCGAACGGTATTTAATGATTTGAAAAATCCTGGTTTTTCTAGGGTTAAAGATCCATTTAGACCTGGATGCTTTCTTGTCCTTTCAACACTTTTTAGGAGACCAGGCATTATTAGTTTTCATGGACGCTATTTCTTCCTTCATAGCTGCGTTCTACAGTTTGGACTCACGCCCATGAGGTGCTTCCTCCACACTTGCAGGAACATCAAATTCATCTTGGGCTGAACACAGCCATTCTCCATATCTAACAGGAGCAGCTCTGTTCTTAGTTGAATGCCGGAGCTCCAATTCGCCTACTGAGTTCTCAGGTGTTGCCATTTGAAGGGATGATCATGGAATACGCTCAATTTCTTTTGAAGGCTTCTTTTCAAATGACATATGTACATACACAAGATTCATTTAAAATACATCTGTCTTCAGTCAGATCTTTTTTAGTATTAAAATTTTACAGCCTTTAGGCGTTTTGTGCCAATGTCATAATCACAAAAACACAAGTCTTGCTCTTTGAATCGTTTCTCGGTTTTATTCTTCGGAACATGTGTATAAGCCATGCATCCAAAGGTTCTGAGACGATGTATATTATGTTTGTGCTTATTTAAAACCGGATAATGAGTCAAATACCTGCGGGCACTAGTAAGGGTTCTATTTTTAACATATACAGTATTCGAGACAGCTTCAACCCAGAATATTTTGAGCAACTGTGAATCAGATAACATAGCTCTCACTGTGTCTGGGACTTCTATTCATTCTTTCTGCAATTTCATTTAGTACAGCAGCCTTAGTCACAGTCTTTTGATGAACACTTTCATTCCCTTTCAGAAATCTCTCAAATTCAGTGGACACATACCTACTACCATTGTCAGAGCACAGTATTTTAACCTCGTGGTCATAATGATTGTCAGTATAATCGTTGAATGCAGTAAATACCCCAAAGACATCACTCCTATTTTTGATAATGGACACCCATGTGTACCATGAATAATCATCACTAAAGGTAAAAGAATAGTTTCCACCTCGCAAAGAAGTGGGACTGATTTTTCCCCAAAGATCGCTATGAATCCTCCCAAAGATCACTTTTTTGATCTACTCGAGAAACAGAACGTTTACGACTTTTACTATCATAAGAATTTTTACAGAAAACATTATCCTTTTCTAATGAACAATCAAAACCCCTAATAACAATAATAACATTTAGCTTCTTAAGATTATGTAATCCTAGATGCCAAACTCTCCCACAACAGGGCATCTGAGGAGACACTCTAGCATTTTGTGGCTTTATGGTAGAAACAATTAAGTTTCTAAAGCCTTGCTACCTTACAAGCAGTAACTATCAACTCATTATTTTCATCTACACTCACACGTATTTTCATTACAATGGGTTGCGTCACCACATTCTAAGCTCCGGTCATCAGATATCAAATTACAAGTTAGTTCTGCCTCAAACATGACCTTTCCTGCAACATAATGTTTCACCTACTTACTAGGTAGTGTTACTTCAAAACACACATTTTCTACTATAATAGCCTTCAAAAATCTATCCATACAAATTTTATCGTTACAGGAGGAGTTAGATTAGAGTAAGATGTAAACTGAATTTTCTTGTTACACATAGGATGAGTAGCTCCTGAGTCTACTATCTACGAACGACAGTAATCATCTCCTACTGAGAGCACTAGTTAACAGAGTAGTTTCACCTCTACATAGGCTTTGTGTGTCTACTGTACTGTTGGCTTGGAATGTTCTATTTACTTTTCTCAACCTTTCTTCATACACTCTACATTGTCTTTTAATGTGATCATCTTTATCCCACTCTAAATATTAATGAGCTTTTTTTTTTAATTCACTACCATTTTTTCAGCACAGTCTGAAGTACCAAAGTAGGTTTTTTGTTTTCTTTCTTCATCCAGAAGACGCTCTGTTACAACTTCCCACGATGGTACATTTGCAATTGCCTCTAATGAAGTTACCAGAGTAGAAACCCTATCTATCAGTGATGATTGCAGGTTAATCATACGGTCTTTTTCTTCCATAACATCACCAACGATAGCCAGCTCCTCAAAAAGTTAAACAAAACTTTTTAGATGATCTTGCTGATTTTTAATGTAATCTAGCTTCGTATAACAGTTTAATCGTTGGCGTGAGCTGAGCTTTTTTGCACAAATTTTTTTCTGAAATGCGTTCTGAAGTTTTTTTAACTTTAACAGGGTAGTTGGATCCTCCAGCATGTAGAGTAAACTTTGATTCACTGCCAGCACAATCGTTTTTAAGACGTGATGCGAAATTCCTCTGAGCAGCCTCATCTGCAGTTGAATATATAATTTTTGTGTTTTGAACTATCTCCCACAGTTTATCCTTCACAAGACACATTTTCATGACCACCCTTTCATGTTGGATAATTTTTGTCATTAAGTAGATGTACGCAACTTTTGCCACTATCAGAGACTGCCAGGTTGTTTACAGTCACTGCCTTGTGTTAAGTCAACAAACGTTTCTACAGTTCTTCTTAATCGCCACAGTTTGCTTTGAGACTTAAATCTTTCACTGGAAATTGAAATTTGAAGCGTTTTCTGGGCCCATAACCTTACTTCATAGGTTAGGAAAGATCACAAAAACGTGATAGCGTTAACCAGGTTTATTTCGCGATCACAGTCAGTATATCGGTGTAAGTACAGACACCAATGTTTACATGGTAACAGCAAGCTAACGACTGAGGCGGAAACCACTGTAAGCGCTGTGAAGATAGGTCTCTACCACTAAACAGATTCTAAACAATTCTAAACACATTCCGTTCCAAAACTATTTAACACAGCGTTATAAATTAATCTATAACATGCAAACGTCAAGCACATTTAAAGTGGAACATTTAAACATTCAATACATTTGAGTTCGATCCTCACCTGCATCCGGGTAACACAGATGATGAAGTCGTTTAATAATATTACTTTTAAATTCAAGCTAATTTTGTAATAATTTTTCAGCGCATAATTTTATTTATCAGCTCACTAAAATACTAAAATACTTGTCATTGTCAAAATTATTCCTTCCGACATCATAACGATTTTCATTCCTAATCTATGACTGATAATCATTCTTCTTCCATCTCGTTTTTATTTGTGGCTTCGTAAACTAGTTCATGTAGCTCCAGGTAAGAAGGCAAGTTTAGTTTTTATTTTTTTCAATCTGTACAACCTGCAAAAGAGAGAGAATTTCAAATATTTAAGAAAGCATGGGAAGATATTCTGACATTAAAGATTCTTTGAATATTTCAATATAAACAATATTTCATCTTCACAAATTATATTCTCTCAGTTATTTGTATACTACGTTTAAGGTCTGGTGTTAGTTGTTAGTTGCTCGGCCCAGTGCAGCACATGAGTTGATGTGACAGTATTGAAAGTCCAGCCTGGGTGGCGTAGCCTGGAGCGTTTTAAGGCTAATAGGTAAGAGAAAGATCTCATTAGACTCAAAGTGTCACGGCAAAAACGACTTTGGAAGGCATAACTCTGATGGAGGCAAATTGAAGGGTGGAAAGCATTAGTGGACTTGTTGCATTTTTTCCCGTAAAAATATAAAGTAAACTTGCGGATCGTGGTCACCTCTGTCAAAGCTCTGTCAGTGAGAGAATGGGACAGCTAAAGTACACTACTCGACAGTAATTTTGTTTACCTTTCCTGCAGAACACGTATTTTCACCCTGCTTTGCTAGCTGAATTGAGCATACCTCTGCCTAGGCATCTTTCAGAGCTGCTCCGTGATTATTCGCTCGAAGGGGCTAGGTTGCCTCCCTTTTCCTTGTGGGGTATTTATTTTTGTCGAAATAAATGAACTATTTCGCAGCGAAATCAATAGTTTGACATGCCTTAAATAACTCTGTGGACTTTATATAATGAACATAAGAATTCAGCACTTGTTTCATTTTTAGAACGCAGTTTAAAAAAATACGCTCGTTTTAAAATACGACAGAAAGAACACTAATGAGACGTGAAAAACAAAGGTATTGGAGGTTGCATCTTTCATGATTATTCACATTTGAGGTTCAACAGAAAACAATAGCTGATTTTGTTGAGAGCCTAACATATGAAAAACAGATTATCTCTGCATGTCCAGAAATAAATTTTTCTGCCATATGGGGTCGTATTTTTAATGTTCTAATTAACTGAATAGTGCCTGTTACTTTTGTATAATCCATGAGAGTTAATTATTTAGAATGAATAATTTTCATAGACGAAGGTATTCTAGTGTTCACTTATTTTCGTCTGATACCTTTAACTACTGTCTCATTGTCGAAAATTTCAGTTATAGTGTTCTTAAACAAGCCAGAAAAACTTTTCTGATAGTAATTATAACAATGCAAACACTGGTATATCAGCTAAAAAAACAAATACTGAAGCCATTCATTTCCAAAAATGTTGATACATAAAATACTAAATATAACCAGATTAGATTTGAAATTCCTTAATATCT
The DNA here is from genome assembly GCA_006783055.1 of Trinorchestia longiramus. Lineage (NCBI taxonomy): Eukaryota > Metazoa > Arthropoda > Malacostraca > Amphipoda > Talitridae > Trinorchestia > Trinorchestia longiramus. The sequence goes on from VCRD01003604.1 coordinate 9,647, forward strand.
TGGAATTTATTGAGTAGATCTTTTAAAATAAGTAACACAATGACAGAGAAACTCTGACGTCACTTTACCGATCTGAGTTTAAAACAGCTAAGAAATCCTGGTGACAGAAAGAACAACAATAAACTGTTAAAAACAATGGTTTTGGAGGATGATTATTCACATTTGAGGTTCGACAGAAAACAATAGCTGATTTTATTAAGAACTTAACATATGAAAAATAGATTATCTCTGCATGTGTCCAAATAATATCTAACATGCATGTATGAAAATGATACCTAATGTGCATGTGTGACAAAAAAAGTCGTATCGCTAATTCGAACTAACGTTGTGTGCATGGACACATGCAAGTACGTAGCAATAAACATGCATTAGTTGGGAGGTGTTTGTGCACTACATGGCTATTTTAATCAATGGCAGCACAATAAATGATCATGTTGAAAGCGTACGTGGGGAAATGAATTATCATTGCAACTAACAAACTCATAAAATGGGCACGCACAACAAAACAATTTGAATTACTCAGTACATTATTATTTTATGTATCCAAAATTTTCAATTTTGATAATGAAACTAAAAATATAAGTTCTTCAAATTTGAATTATTGGTGATGATTGAAAGTGTCTTGTTTAACTGATTTATCGATGAAAATTTAATAGAAAGTAATGGTAGAAAACTAGTCGAAAAAACCTTTAGTTTGTTCCTTCACCATAACGTTACGGTATTATCTACGTGTTAAATGTTAAGACTGTTATATGAAATTTAGTTAAAATAATTTAGATTATTTATGAATGTTTCTTTTCATAGAACCCTCGGGTACTATGTAAAACTACCGTTATGTTTTTCATTATCTTCAATAGCATTCAATTTTGCAGGAAGTTTTAAAATGAATACTACTCATGTTTCAATGCATTATTTTAATCTTCTGACATGTCATCAACAGAAAATCGATTGAATAAGTTTCAACTCCCCATTAGTAAAGTTTTAGTCATCACTGAATCGTCCTCCCATTTCTCTACAGCAATGCTCTGTAAGCCAGATAGCCAAGCAGATGCAAGTGGTAATAATAATATTTGTTGTTTGGACCCAATGTTTTTAATACAAGGATGGATACCTGCTGAGGTAGTGTCAACTATTTAACACTAAATGAGTATTAATACTATTTCTCGCACGAGCAGATATTACCTTGAAGGTTGTAGGAGGAAAGTTGGAATAGGGGCCATAAATGCCACTTGTATGTGAGAATGCTGATCAGGGAAATGTGTATCAAATACAGGAGCACTGTTTACAACATGGCTTTGTTGTCAAGATCATTCTCAAAATTGTGTGTCTCCACAGGGGAAAAGAAAAATAGATCGCATTCCTCGGGAAATGTATTTGTTTTTCGTAACCCAAGTCTTTTCATCACTGCGCCTTATTACCTGTAAACTTTTTTTCTCAACATTCATCAATGATTAGGTCTTCTGAGCGAGGCGTATGAGCAGAGGTTTCACTTTGTCGTGTGCAGCAACGTTACTGCCTAAAAGCAGGGTCACTGTATTCGCACCAACCTGAAACCGAGGAAACTCATTTACAGTAAAACATAGAAGAACTGGCAATTTCACCTGAAGCAGTTATGACTCATCGCAGGTGAAATATTGCTGTGGTTTGTAATTTTTGTTAAGAATTTGTGTAAGCGAATTGCACTACTAATTTTAAGGCTGGTTATCTTGGGTTTTTTAATAATCGTACAGCTCCCATTAAAAACTGAACATTTACTGTCAATATTCTTTTCCATCTCCAAATGTTGAAACATGGACATCATTTTTTATCAAAATTTCACTCTGTGCAACGTATTTCTCCTGGTCAAACGTATCCATGTGTTTGGAAGTGCTTCAGTGGCATAATTGACAGTGTTATAGAGACCCACATTTCGTCTTGCAACTTTTGAGGACACTGATTTAGCATATTTTTCAAGTTTTCAGCTGTTTCCCCTGCTTGACTGTTCAGTTAATTTGGGAAGTCAGAGCCGACTAATAACTTGACGAAATAGTATACTACTGCCAATTCTGTTCAAAATTTTTAGCTTATGCTCAGCAAAACTTGTCATACAACACATTTTGCGCCTGGACGCTAGTTGTTGAGAATATTGTCCCTGGTCAGAGCTATTATGTCACCAGGCAAAAGTTTTAAGTTTCTGGTTAGATTTGCCTTCTGCAAGTTATTCGAATTTTACTTCAAAGTGCAGTGCGTGGGTATAGAAGATAGTTAATAAACGTCTTCTCCAAGGAAAATATCTTCGCTCACAGATATAATTAAAAGATACGAAAATAATGTTATTACCATATAATTGCAGTATGCAGCATGCATTTATTTCAAGCATACAATCCAAGGACATTTTTTTGGCTGGTTAAGGTGAAAAAAACTATGCATCTTTTTAATGCAATCTGCGCAGCGCGTATTACCAGTGCAATAAACTACAGCAGACAACCACTGAACCACTATAAACTTCATTCAAAAAATACTTAGAAAATGGTGAACATATCACATTAACATGTATAATTAATTTGTTTACGTACTTGGCCATCGAACAGAAAAAAACCATAACCGTCGTTCGTACACATCGATTTGTGTTTGATGCAACGCACATTTTATGTCCCAGGCTAATGCTTAGTTTATTATTGTTCTACTTAAAAATATAAAAATTAATCCAACTGAAGTCACAAGGAAGCGACAGGGCAAATGTAGAACATGAATATGATAACAAAAGTTACTACACTTTTAAGAGTTAATAATATTGTTGGATTTTAGATCTTGATACGATACATATTATTATACAAAAAAGTGAAGTCCAAAAAATTAATTCTATTTAATTCGAAGTAACTCTCGTTTAAGATAAATTAGTTATTTAATACGCAGAACCCACCTCATGTTGAGAATTGAATATCGAACTTCATTTATGCAATAGTTACTTGTGTAAGAAACATTATTACTAACAAATGTAACAGCCATGTATACCTGGTGCAATATCTACTAAAAATAAAAAAAAATCATGTCTAGAATGCCCTGGATCCAATAGGAATTACATCACCTGTTTTTTGTTTAAAAATATATGTATATTAACAGCCCTATAATGGTGACATGTACGAGTCAACAATTGGGTAATTTATAAATTCCAGACGAGCTTCGTGCTTGAATGACGAACATCTTTTATTTGTGGCATCTCTGTTAAAAATTCTTGACAATCATGTAGATTATTTCACTGAATGACACGATTAGAGTTACACCTTTTAACCTCTCGCAGACAATAACAATTTAATTTTACACAACCCACAAAATAGGAATCGAAAAAATTTCATATAAGTGCATGTACTACCCCTCTTTTCGTCAACATTGTACAGTAAATTTTCGAAAAAAAAAATATCTTTTATTTTCGTACAGTTTAGGGCACGAACAGATGAAAGACGATGTTTCGTCGATGGCTAAATTACATATAAAAAATAGAACTAGTGACATGACATATTTACTCCCACTATAAGTAGATCTAAGTGAATTCGACCACATTGCCTATTCATATAAAAATGTTCGATGTACATATTAGGTTGTTACAAAAATAATGGCCGCTCGAAGATCTGGGGTTTGAAAAGTTATTTTAACACAACTTTTTTAGTTTATTTTCGATGAACCTTGGCATGCATAACAATTAATGTGTGCTCATTAAGATTTTGTAACTTCTTTTCAGACAGAACGTAATTTTGAAGGATAGAATCCCTCCATGATGAACATGACAAAACATGACCTTCGCCTACCTATGTTGCATGAGTTCAAACTTGGGCACAACGCCTCCGAAGCTTCTGCCAATATCAACCGAGCATGGGGAGAAGAGGCCACAAGGGATCGGACAGTACGAAGGTGGTTTGGGTAGTCTCGAGAACGAGCAATTGCATGCGGTTGTTGAGCAAAATCCACGTCAAAGTGTTAGAAAAATGTCTCAGACACTTGGTGTCAGGATTGCAACAGTCTCGCGCCATTTGAAGATTATTGGAAAGGTGAAAAAGCTCGATAAATGGGTTCCTCATGAGCTCAATGAGAATCAAAAGCTTAGGCGTTTTGAAATGTGCTCGATGCTTTCTCTGCGCAACACCAACGATCCCTCTCTTGACCGAATTGTGACTTGTGACGAAAAGTGGGTCCTTTATGATAACTGTAAACGATCAGGTCAATGGCTCGATCGTGATGAGCCCCCCAAACACTTCCCAAAGCCAATGTTGCACCAGAAAAAGTTTATGGTGACTGTCTGGTGGTCTGCGATAGGTGTTATTCACTACAGTTTTTTGGGAGTCAATGAGACCATTAATGCAGAGAGATACTGCAATGATCTCGCTGTTATGCATGCTCGATTGAGCGAAAAGAGACCGGCATTAGTGAATCGACGTAGTCCAATTCTGCTCCACGATAACGCGCGACCACATGTTGCAAGAATGACCGTCCAGAAACTCACAGAACAGGGATACGAGACTTCACCACATTCTCCATATTCTCCAGATCTTTCACCTACTGATTATCATTTATTCAAGCACTTAAGCACATTTTTGGATGGTAAAACTTTTAGGTCTAACCATGAGGTGGAAACGACCTTCAAAGATTTTGTTGCATCACAGCCATTAACTTTTTATCAACAAGGGATAAATAATCTCGTAGTCCAATGGCAGAGACGCATAGCTGCTCAGGGTTCATATTTTGACTAAGTTTAACATCTCTATTGTTCATTTACCAAGGATTAAATGCATGCTTCTGAAATCAACCATTATTTTTGTAACAACCTAGTACGTATGTTCAAAACATTTCAAACAAACCCAAGAAACGATAAATTGGCCGCTGTTTAGAGGTATCTGATTTTTAAAATTCTCAATTTATGTAAAACTTATGATGTATCATACATCAGGGAGAAACAGGTAGCGGTCATCAAATCCTAATATTTCTCATTGCTTGTTTTAACTGATTGCATACAGGGGTGCAGGTTTGTACCAAAGCTCTAAGCAAGCGATGAAAAATCAATTTACTGAATACTGCCATTTCCATCGGTTTGTCTGAAATGAACAGAATTATTTTGGAAAACTTTGTACGAGCTCAACTTTAGAAAATTAAATGATTCTTCTTTGGCATTTTTACGAACTTTCTTTGCTCAACTAAATTGGACACATTCTTGAATTTACCAGACATTTCTAGCATGCTGAATTGCACTTTAGGCTGCAATTCCTTTATGAAGGCAGTGTACGTTTCTTTAGAGTAAATTGGTCAATAGTTGTTCTTCCTTTTTTCATTTCTACCAAAATCTGAATAGTGGGGCAAAAACGAATGACCGAGTTCCGTAAATCGATGTTCCCAAATTTTCAGGTCGAACTTCCGGCGGGACCTTAATATAAAGGAGATCATTGTTCTGTTTCTGATCTGACCCCCGCATCATTCACTGAATGTTTTTACGTGTTCGATGGCTAACAAATTTTGAGTCACGAAGAATTCCATCACGCACGAGCAGATTTCAATTGCACCTCTTTTGCCCTCAATTTCGAGCAGTGTGCTCATGTGACCTTTGTTGTCATGCAGGATGTTTATTTCTAAGTTATAGAGCCATAATTCTCTCTCATGAAAAGTCACAGAGTTTGTCAGATATGGAAGATGCTGAGTTTTCTGAAGGTCAAACGTGAACACCAATACGTCTTCTCTAGTTTTGGGATTGTTCGTCGCTAGTGTATGAGCCCTTCTTGCTTGTTCAGCCCGCACATGATCAGCTGTCCTTTGACTTTCTTGCAGTAATCGGAGGCCCTGAACTTCTGCAGCTTTAATTTGTATACTCAGAGTGACACAAGTTTGGTAAGTGTATGCTTTGGATATATAAATCGGGACATTGTATTGTTTTAATACTCGAATAATTTTTTTTTGTGTTAAAGCATGCCTGGTGATTGCTTTTCGCTGTATAATTCGTACAAATTAGAGGTTATCAAATAAGGGTCGAAGTATTTTCAGTCACTTTGCAAGTAGTGCGACTGAAATTTATGGAGACACAAGGAACGTATCATTTACTTTTCGGAGTTTGCACTCTGGCGTCTTATTGGGAGTTTTTCGACGTCCTCTTATCCGGAGAGAAAAATCCCTCATGCGTCTTTTTATTCAAGCTGTGATTAATTCTCTCACTAGAGATCTCTTATGTTTTCACCTAAACCCACTTATACACATGCTTGTTACCCAAAAAATATTTTTTTGAATGCTTTACTCTGGTTTGCTCAACTGACAACCGTTTTGGCTCCGAGTTTTAAAACTCTCACAAATGAAGATGCTCTGTTCCTGCGTTACTAGTGGCCCAGAAATTTTCATGGGTTTATTTTCGTTCAGTTTCAGGAAAGGCATTACAATCTTTATATTTACATGTGTATTTGTGGTATACAGTTTTTTTCATCAATAAATTTTCTTGCGACTGTAAAATATTCTTTCCCACTTGTTCGAGCTGCTTTTATGGAACTTCTCGTGGTATTTTTACGGGGATAGGATCAGCACGTTGTGAGTTTCCTTCTGCGATACCCAAGCCTTCAATGGACGAGAGTGGAAGGTCTAGTAGAATCGCAGTATTTTTTGCTAGAATCTCCGTGCCTGTAAAAAATTGGGTATTTATTAACTAGCAATTCGATAGACAAATGGTTGATTTTTTTGTTCATAGTAAAATTTTACACATACATTTACTCGAAAGCGTAAAAAATTAATCAAAACTGTTCAACATTTACAGCAGCAGTGAAACCTTGCTATTTTACATTTCTGTGCTCATTATTCTTCTAAAGTAACTACGCCAATTTGTTTACATATAGGGCATGATTAAAATTAAATACTAACAAACAATGAAATACATTAATATTAGTCGCACACGCTCTTCCTCCCTCGGAACCTGTTTCTCTTAGCTTCGATTTCCATAAATTTCTGTAATATTCATTATTGGTTTTCTCATGATTCTGAATCTGGTGAAATGATTGACGTACGAGAACATGGTACTTGCATTCACAACCAAAGGATGACTGACCATCGTCATTACTCCCAGCCGAAATCAGCAAATTGTTACTACGGAAACAGAACCTTTCCAAAGGGTTTGAACACCCCTAATTCCTACATCATCGACCTTACCACAACACTGCTGCATCCCCTTTCTCACTTTGTCTTATTTTGCATTCCTTTTCTTCGTCAATACAGAAGAGACACTTGCATCTTAGCATTTGATCATCTTTTCAGGCGAAAAACACATCTTAGAAACCTCAAGGTGATTCATCCCAAGTACGAAGGAACAATTGACGTTCCCATAGAAGTACTCAAAAATACTACTCTTTTAACATACGATAGCAGTGGAAATGTAGCCCCATGTCTTCAAAGCAGCATATTTAGTTTTCGGTAGTAAAACACGACGGTTTTTAAGAATGGAATCTAAAAAATTTTATATACCTCGCATAATATTGGATGCATTCTAAAAAATGAAACATTGATGAAATTCTGAGAAAAATACTACTTATATTCGTTGTGTTTATATTCTTGGTGCACAGTCTATCATAAAACGCAGATTCAAATGAAAAATGCATACGTTTTAAGGTCAACCAAAAAAAGACTAGCTGGACGAAAGAACAACTCAGTAACTACCTATTTAACCAAGGAAGAAACATAATGAAGGCCGATCAAGTTTCACGAAGAAATATCAAATGTTTACTTCACCATCGAAGAAAATTCGCGTGCTAAGAAATAAGATCTCTGATTCCGGCAGTTTTTAAAAGAAAAACTATCCAGGAAAGCCACGCAGCGATCCTGTGAATGAAAATGTTGAAATGCATAGGCAATGGTGGAACCGGATCCAAACATCAGTCTCAGCAATTTGCGGTAAGCTATTTTTCGGCCCAGAAGATATTGAGCAATAATTTACTAATGCATCAGTACAAAACTTAGATTTACCAGAAGTTGCAAAAACAAGCTTTTGAGCGTAGTGTTTCGTTTTGTGAGTGGATCATCCAGAAGGTAACATGATAAAAATCTTGATTTTGTTGAACGATTGATTTTGTTAGATGAAGCCCGCTTCAGCTTGAACCGATGTGTCAACAAAAACTCTAGGTTTTAAAGCACTGAAAATCATTTTGAGATCTCGGAACTTCCCCATAATTCTGATAGGGTCACAGTGTGGTGCAGTTTTATGGAGAACAGGGTTATTAGTCCCTATTTCGTCGAGGATAACAAGGGTCAAACAGTTATTGTCAATGGAGAGCAGTAGAAGGAAATGATAGAAATATTTCTTATCCTGGCAGTGAGTGACACGAAAACCAAAGATCTCTATTTTCAGCAAGATGGGGCGACATGTCATACGACTTCTGTGAGTACGGGTATTTTAAGTGGGTCCAGGAAAATTTATCTATTTAGCGATACTGAATGACCAACTAAAAATTCCTTGCAGATATACTTTGTTATCTAAAATCCATCCAATATAATGGAAGTTAATAATGATTTTGTTAGGTCGGATATATAAAAATTACTCTGTACCAACCGTGTTGTTCTAAAGTTCTGTTACACCTTAATATTTTTATTTAAAAGTCTCCAACATTACGATTTATAGGAATAAGAAAACAAATAGGGCTTTCCAAACATTTATTGGGATTATTATGACTTTTTCAATTTGACCTCCTTCAGCACCACTGACGCGTCTCATACGAGGACGGAAACCCTTGCAAACTTTGCGAATGTAGTCTTTTCTCATTATGGCTCATGAACAATTAACGGAAGACTTCAACTCCCCTATACTGTTGTCGCAAACTTTACAGGCCTTGCTCTCAATATGCACCCAGACGCTGTAGTCGAAGGGGTTCAGGTCAGGCGACTGTGGCGCCCAGAAGTCCTTAGGCAAAAAGTCCATGTTTGACCCCAGCCACTCTTGAACAGTTTTTGCGGTGTGCGCAGGTGCACCATCTTATTGGAATAGGTAGTTCGCATTTCTAGTTATTTTTCTCACTCATTGTAGGATTTTCGTTACAAGAATATCTTTGTCGTTATCCACGTGGGAGCCACATTAGAGGCATATTTTCTCCATTCGATGCCACGATTCAGAGCCTCATCACCGAGGTCGGATGTTTGGTTGTAGACTCATTCCTTAACTTGGAGATGTCCTGACCAAAGCTAACAATATATTCATTCTGCTTGTTCACAACAGGATATACCGAGAACGTTTTCTCACCTGAAAAAATGACAATCCGATTACCATGATTTTTCAGATCGTTAAAAAGGGGGTTTACATCGTTCAAAACAATTCTGCTTCATTGCAGCAGTTAGCAGTGGCTTTTTGACACGTTTGAAGCTTTCAATTTTAACAGCCCTTCTCGCAGTCTAGACAGAGATCTTCTTTTTCCTGGCAAGATAAGTCATTTTGAACACTGGATCATTTTGAATGTTTTTCTAATGGTCTCTGTCTTCACAACTCGGGGTCTACCTGAACGAGGACGATCCTTGAGTGTTTTAGCATCTCTCAAACGACTTGCAGCTCTGCACACTGTCATTCGACTGACATTAAGGCTTGTAGCAATGTCTGACTTCTTATGGGACGCACATAGTAGTGCAGAGCTTTCAATTCTTTTCGCGTCCATTGCTAATACTACTATTTGTTATGGACGTACTAATAACTTTCAGATAAGAATGATAGTTTTACTATTCAGCTATTACAAGAAGAATTTCAATCTATTGTAAGTGATCACTAAATTTCTGAAAAAAAGTGTAACAAAATTTTTGAACAACCCGGTATTTAAATCGAGTGTCAATCCAATGACTCTATTCAAAATACGTACCTCCACGTAGTTTTCAAAGAATATTTAGGCATTACTTTCTATCGATTTTCATGCCTAAAAAATTCATTAGCTATTAGCACACGTGTTATCGTAAAATTGACTTTCACTTTTCTGCCCACATTATATATGACAGAGGATGGCCGAAAGCGTCAGTAGAAGAAAGTTCTAATCTGTATTTACACATGTTTTCAGATATTTACCATTCATTGTTACTCCTCGTATTTCATCTCGTTCCTCACTTGTAAGATTTTCCGCATCAGAAGTTTTATTCTCATGGAATAGGCGCCGTCAGAACATACAAGATAACATGTATATGTATATATACTGGAGTATACATATATGTATACTTCAATTTCAAAAAAACTCAGAACATGATTAAGCCTTGGGGCGTTTGCTTTTCTTATGATATCAATGTGAACCTTAAACACGCAATAAATTCTCTTTGTCACAATACCACTCGTACACTTGTACTCACCTCATTCGTCTGTCATTATCTGATGAAAACTCAACTATGTACAGTAGAAACCTTTTTAACCGACACCCATTACACTTTGCAGTTGCCGGTTAATATCACCCAAGTGACCACAAACAATTTATAGACACGCTAGACATAAATGGAATTCAAAATCAATTGCTTAAAGCAATTAAAAATTAAAAAACATAATGAATAAAAATATAAAGCTTAGCCAGCGAGTGCTGGTGTAAAGAATTCTACTATAATATGATGCTAGATTGGAGTTTTGAAAAACTAGAGCTAATTTTATGCCGTGTACGCCGAGATTCGCATAAGATGATGTTGTATGACTGAAAGATCGAATGTGAAGAAATTGCTCACAATGTCGAAAATCTAAAATTTATCATTACTAATGTGAATCAAACAAAGTGTACAGTAAAGAATTCCCATACACTAATATTTTCAATCAGAAGCAGAGTAACAAATATTAGGTATTAGAAAACGTAAATGTAAAACATTTTCCCGCTTACCATAAAAAAGCTGATTTGACGAGCAGCTACTTGTACTGAACGTGTAGTCAACCAACTTGACATTTGAGTCTTGTTGACAAGGTTGGTCAACAGGATATCCTCCTTGCGCCATTTGGTCGTCACTCGCGCCTTCTAAAGTAGTTAAACATACAAAAGTTCATCCACCCATCGCTACACTGATCAACTTCAAGAGGTGTTATGAATACTGAAGAGTAGCGTTTCTGCAAGAAGAGATGCCACAGTGCGAATGTATTACCTATCGAGAGTCATTTCTCTAATAAATTATTATTAGTTGGAATCAAAAACTTACCTCAATAATAAGATCAAAGTAAATTTACTATTTAGTAAATTAGTAAATATTATCTTAAAATTCATTTTGATAATATAATATTGTTTATATGAAAATGTCAGTAACCACCTCTATGTCGTTTATTGATTATTATTAATTTTATTCACATTAATTATTATTTAACCATTATTCCCACTGATTACATCTCTTTCGAAAACAGGGATCTATTTCAGATTTTTTAAATGCAATAAAATATGTGTTAAAATTCGCTGACGAGTAAAAAGTTGTTTCAAAGTTACAAGAATGATCATTCTCATTGACATTATCCCCGCATAACTACATACATTACATATATCACAGTAAATGCTACGTATGGGAGCGACACTTTGAATTTATATTAACTTTTCATTCTCGTAATTAAAGAAGTAACATTAGGTACGTTGTTCAAAAAGATTCTCCAGGGTTGACGTTAAAAATCCTACCATAAAAAAAACACGAAAAATGAGCCCACTATTCGATTGTAACGTCTTATTTTTTATTTAAAATGTCATTTCGATTTTCTGAGCAGAGTAATACTTTCCAGACGTTGAAAACAGAGCAGTACAACCTTACACCCTTATAATGTATTCAATACAATTTTTTCAAACATAATCTGTAAATCAATGTATAGCCTAATTTTTACGATAAAGTATAACTAACCATTTGTGATAATATGTAAGGAAATTATAAATCATTTCCAACTTTTGGTAACAAAAACATCTTTACAATTCTTTCGGGTGTTATCAGCCCCCAATCTATTTTACACACTCTTCAACATAAAACCAAATGTGCGAAAATAATTTCATTGAGCCGAAGCTTGCTTGGCAAGCATGAAGCTGCGTAGTGAATGTACAGAAAAGCCCTTGGCAACCGTTTCACTGGTTGTTTCCCTTATTTTTGCTGAATTAGCCTCCACTTTTTTTGTATTATAATCATTGAACATGTAAAAAATATCTGAACGTATGATATATGGCTCTGTAATTATACTTTATAGATATTTAACTCCTTGACATTTAAATATAAGGGATTACTTATTTTATTTCCTTGTGTTACCTGAATTGGTTTTCACACTTTTCCTCGCGTTCAGGAAATGCAACCGCATCTATGAGCATGCAAGAAGGAAAGACTAATATTTTTCAGATTAAACACTGAAATTGTTGCCGAGGCTCCAGTGTACAGTGTTCTCCATTATAAACCAGGTTCTACTCACCTACGTAGCAAGGAATCAGTAATAACATTAAGAAATTTCAGTCTCATAATAACCGGGTGCTTAGGACTTTTGAAAAAAAGGTTATTGTCAATCGTGGTACCTCTACATACATATTTAGTGCGTCACGTTAAGGAACACAAGGTCATTGCATCGGATATACACTGAATTATATCTTAATTTACTTAGTCATTTCAATCCCACTGACCTTGACATTGGATTCTTTTGAAGCAATTGTAGTTTTCACAACTCTTTCTCGCCATCACTGGGACGATGTCTTGCACAGTGTCGACACTCGACAACTCGACGAAATCTGTTCAGCTTGCAACCTGAGTTTGAAGGCGAAAATCAATAACACGTGACTAAATAATCGTTTTAAGGAGAATACATATTAGTCAATCATTCTTATACCACATACCACAATTCACAGTGAGTCCACACTAAATTGAATCCATCGAGTTTTTACAGAGAATAAAAGGATGATACCCTGGTTTCAATTCTCAAGAAAACATATTTGCACGGAAACTCTTGCTATGTTTGTTCATTCACCGACAGCATAAAATGTTTGAAACTGGGAGAAATATTCCCTGATACATGAAATTCCAACATACACTGAGACAAGGAACAGTGGGTGTCCATCATTAGAGGAAATCAGATGTTCATTCAAATGTTTACCTCTAGCTAAGCTTACTAGCACCTGGCTTTTCGACATCATATTTTTTGCTCAAAAACTAGATTCTATATTACAAAGACTCAAATAATAATGTTATTCCTTTTCCCACTACAATGAAGCACGCTTTTTTCATGATAAAAGGTCACCGTTAAAAATTTAACGAAATTGATAATACTAGTCTGCAACTTTCAGCGTAAAACGTATTAATAGCAACAGAACTTCGAAACTTTGGTATTATGTATTGGAGTATTTTAGTCGCAATAGTAGTCGTGTTCTTGACAGAAATGTACTTCGATAGGAGCATCGATATTTCAAAAAATATTCATTAACGACGGTCACGATAGTAAAATTCATAATAAACACATGCAATTGCATAATGATTATGATGATGATATGACATCTTACATTGAGATGGGTCAAACATTCCAAAATAAAAATACATATAACTGAATAAAAAATAACTTGTCAATTAACTGATTATTTGAGACCAATTAACACTCAGATGCTGATTACAAAGCGCACCGATGCTTTCCAGGACAATACTGAAGTAAAGAATGCTCGAATAGTTCTGTATATTTATATACAAGCGCATGAAACCATCAAGATTCCCTCATGCTAAGGAAATATATCCATTTAATCATAAAAGAGAAAGAAATACCCCCAAAATTTTTGTTACGATTGTTATATCTTTACGAATGAAACGCAGTATGCAGAAGTGAACACAATTCGAAGCTTCATTCAGCTTTTATTGAGGTTGCATGTCAGCATCTGACAATTTCATGCTCACTCGGCAGCAAACATAAAAACTCCTTCAAGTGACCAAGACTTCGTTCTGCTTGTCTTTCTTTAAATGGCTTCATATTGTGAAGCATCTGAATCGACAACTTGCTGTTTGAGCAATTAAAGATGAATATACATCCGTGTTGGGCAGTTGTACCGCAATTGCGATCATAACTTTTTTAGTTACGGTTGCAGTTACGATTAGAACTATTTTTGAGTCACTTGCTGTTACAGCTCAGTTATTTTCCAGTTGGGTGCCCACCACTGTATATACCAACGCATAGGTATGAGTGTTCGTTCTAACCTTAAATAATTAAGGTACTCGTACCTTGTATGACTACTTGGAATTTATTTATTCAATAATTTATCACTATAACTGACTTCTCGGTTGTTGAATAAAAAATCACGTGGAAATCCTTACATGCCATCGAATGTGAGTGATATCGACTTAGTGACACATAACTTATCACCGTAAATGAGCTTTCTTCTTCATCTTCATATTTGTCAGTAAATTGATCCCATATTCTTGCAAGCAAATTCTTTTTCTTTGTTTCTCTGATTTCAGTCCCATAATAACACTCCACTTAACACTGCTGATAGAATAGGAAGTTAGGTAATTATCTGCAGAGGTGGATAAATTCGTATAGTCGTAGAAACATAAACTCAGTCATAGTTCGCTAGACGCTTAGTTCCGCTCCTTCCGGCCCCGCTGAACATAGTTTCTGTTGCTACAGAATCTAACTGCTCTGTCACTAGCAAGCCTTCTGTTAATTTAACATGTTCATTGATTAGGATGTTTTTCAGTATTAAATTTTGTCATGTTAATTGTAAATTGTTGTTGAATTATGGTAATATTATTCATAAGTCGTCCTTAAATAACAGTTGGGCAAGAGTTTATTGCTATTCCCTGATAGGATCTGAGGGCTAGAAATTATGACTTTGCATAAATGGTGACATTGCCTGGGGGCTCTACGATACTTCTTCTTTGATAACCGTAAGGAATGAATTTTAACGTATATATATATATATATATATATATATATATATATATATATATATATATATATATATATATATATGCTAAACTGACCAAAGTGGCGTCGCGGTAAACTGAAGGTGGATTTAACTCTTCCCACCAAGATACGGATGCAACTCTGTTGAAAGAGTAGTCTTCACGAAAGGTGAGCTTGGGAACGGGAATTCAAATTTTAGAGTAACATTTTTACTGATGAAGCTCGCGTACAAAATGAAATCTGGTTCGACGGCTAGTTCTCGAGGATACTCTAAGTATTAGTTAGGAATGTTACTCTGTGTGACAAACTGGAAAATTATAGACTGTTGTTTCGACTCCTGTCAATAGGGTGAACGTTTTGTTTTGACTCTTGTCAATGGTGTGGATGTTTTGTTTCAATTCCTGTCAATGAGGTGAGCGTTTTGTTTTGACTCCTTTCATTGGGGTGAGTGTTTTGTTTCGATTCTTGTCTATGGGGTGAGTGATTTGTTTCAATTCCTGTCAATGGGGTGAGCGTTTTGTTTCGGCTTCTGACAATGGAGTGAGCGTTTTGTTTCGACTCTTGTCAATGTGATGAGCTTTTTGTTTCGACTCCTGTATATGGGGTGAGTGATTTGTTTCGATTCCTGTCAATGAGGTGAGAATTTTGTTTTGACTCCTTTCAATGGAGTGAGTGTTTTGTTTCAACTCTTGTCAATGGGGTGAATGGTTCGTTTCGACTCCTGTCAATGGGGTGAACGTTTTGTTTCGTCTCCTGTCAATGGGGTGAACGTTTTGTTTCAACTCCTGTCAATGGGGTGAGCGTTTTGTTTCGACTCCTGTCTATGGGGTGAGTGATTTATTTCGATTCCTGTCAATGGGGTGAGCATTTTGTTTCGACTTCTGTCAATGGAGTGAGCGTTTTGCATCGACTCCTGCCCAGAGGCTGAGCGTTTTGATTCAACTCCTATTAATGGGATGAATGTGTTTTTCGATCTTTTTCAGTGGGATATTTCTGGCTCCTGTGTATGGTCCTTCTCGCAACGCAATTTTATGCGCAATAACCCTTTAGTTTGATGTTTTTTTGCCTCCTTGTTCAGTCCATGAAACCCTGGGACCACATGGCCTCACGGACAGACCTGCTTAGTGCCAGTTTTGCTGATACAAAACTAAACATTCAGATTTCGTCATCAACCGCAGTAAACTAAAGTCAAAATCAAGAAAATCAGGGCTTTGGCTGAGAGACTCCTCCCATTACGGAGTTCCTTCAGTCTTCGCTTGGACTAGCGCCTTCCGCATCCTTGCAAAATTTACTCGCTGCAACTGGTTGCATTCAACGCTATTTAAAAATATGAAAACATTTTTTTACAATCAGCTATACTTTCCACGCATGCGCATGACAAGGTGAAAAAAGGGACGTCTTCTACACAGTGAAAGATTTAACCAGAGCCTTAAGAAAATGAAAACTCGTTATATCAGGGACGATGAGATGCGTATAGGATGACAGATTGATAATAGAACTTACAAAACGACTGTATTACCAAAGTTAATTCACGAATGTTTCATAAAATAGGCTTCCTAAGCTAATGCTTATTTCATTTATGGTATCACATATATTATTTTGGAGAAAAATTGTTGAACGTGTATTATGTTTTGTTCCATGCATTTATATATTCGTGAGAATAAACTGTTTACAATCTTTGTTTCATTACATGAATCATGTGAGCAATGTAAAATAAGTTAATAGGGAGAAATCGATGCATACATGGCGAAAAATGAAGCTGTTTGGGGAAAATGGACGGTATGCTTAAATGAGCACTCAAAATATACGTTATATCAGCTGAAAAACGATCGCCACTAAAACAAGTGTTAGCCTGTGTATTTAGTGAAGTAAGAGCACATAGCACAATCATTCGCTTAAAATTTGCTTTCAAACTCTATATTTACAACCTGTACTGAATAAATTGAAAATTACTGGTAAATATCCATTGTTTTACGGGAGATATTTTTATTGAACAATTTTTGTAACTCCTACAATGTCATAGTTACAGCTTAAATATTGAATAATTTTCTATTTGGCTTAAGGTAAAGAAATTATGGACTTCAAATCATTAGTTGTCAGGTAATTTGAATTAGGCACTGAAAGCTAGGATAAGTTAGAACTTGAAGAGTTATTTGATGCAAAAAGCGGCCTAAGTTAAATTCCTTCAACAGAATCTCGCAAGTGAGTTTTGAACAGGACGTAAGTATCTGGATTTGTTTGAGATTCGGTTGATAATACTGGAGCTAATATCGACTAACACAAAACTTGGTATTATTTGTTAATGGCATGAAAACTTCAAGTAAATTTTAGATTTCAAAGAAGAAATTAAGATTCACTGTATTTGTTATTCGTATACCAAGAGTATATACAGTTCATTACACTCGTCTGCGATATTTCAAGGTCTAACAAATAATATCTGATTTTAAGCCATTATTTTGCACTGAATCCAAAAATCATGCTTATTTTACACAGATCAGGTTAATGAAATAATAGAGCTTTAAAAATATCCTAAATTCCGATCTATTTCTAGGTGAATTGAAAATATTAGATTGATTTATTCACAGACGACTTACAAAATATTTTGAATAGATAGCAAAAGAAGTATAATGAACTAAAGAAGCTACTCATGAATGAATGGTCTTTTCAGGGACTTCCGTTTATGCTGAGCAGACTGCGCAATCCTATTTAGGCACCTGCCGTAGTTGGCCAGAATGTTGACATCCCATCGACCGTGATAGCGTTCATCCATAATACTATACTGATATCCTGGTGAAAGCGCTTACCCTGTTCTTCACTGAAGTCTTCACAATTCTGTGGAAAATAGTCTAAATGACACCGGAGAAAATGCATTTTCACTGACATGTGGGCACCAAGTTGGCGGAAATTCTCTTTTACCTCATCAACCACCTTCTGAAACTGGGCGCTTCTGTGGTTGCCAAGGAAGTTTTCAATAACTGACTTAAAGAACAACTAGGCAGAGAGTTCAGCAGGATTCAGTGCATCATCAAAACTAGTATCTTTGATGAGTTCCCTTATTTGAGGACCATCAAATATACATGCCTTAATTTTTTTCATGCTTTTTCGTTGAAATTTCTGATGAAGGAGAACAAATCCTCCCCTTTCCCTGCTCAATACCTTTATGAAGTTCTTTATGAGACCGAGTTTGATGTGGAGGGGTGGAAGCA
This sequence comes from Trinorchestia longiramus, assembly GCA_006783055.1. NCBI lineage: Eukaryota > Metazoa > Arthropoda > Malacostraca > Amphipoda > Talitridae > Trinorchestia > Trinorchestia longiramus. The sequence goes on from VCRD01003604.1 coordinate 27,665, forward strand.
GTATGTTGTTCGATTCAACCACAGGGTGAGACAGAACGTTATGTTATACAGGTTTTAATTTTTGTCTTCATAGCAACTCTTGTCTGACATAATGCTGGTCACCAGCACGGCTATCCCATAACCACAGAGAGCATGGACACGTTGTATAACCTTATAGTCCTAAGATGAGTCCAACAACTTTAAGATCTCCACGGATCAACCACTAATGTTTCTGGTAGTCTTGAGCAGACAACACACGTTTTATGCTTCTGTGGGATTCTTTCATTTCAACTGAGTGTCCAACAGGGATCGATGAAAACTTGTTTCCGATATTCAGAAGAACTGCTTTGAGACTTCTGTTAGATGAACCAATGAAAAGTATTCATTCCGTAGCATCAACTTCAGACCATGTATTTCAATCAGGTCAGCAATATTGCTACAGTAGACCAGTGAAAATGATTCATCACACATGAAAAATTTATAAATCCTCTCTCGCAAACCCGATACCAATAGAATAACCAACGCAGTCGAGTGGTCTATGTCCTGTGTTGTGTATCAGGTCTCTGCTTAGTGCAGAAAGATTGCGGGCTCGGAACCCGGCCATGAATACGAGTTGTTTCTCGTTGTTTCGTGCCATGAGCTCGCACGCATCTGTAAGCCCTGAGCTCTCCGCCCATGGACACGCCCATCAACCTCCCGGGATCGTTGCATGGAGCTCACCATCACCCTTGCTCTTAGAATGTTACTCTTAAGAATTTGAAAAAAACAATGTACTAATGTCTATATACTGTGGATTGGAAATAAAGTTGTTTGTTGTTCCTGGCACCAGTAGATGTTTCTCACGAAGAAGAGAGCCCAGTAGCTGGGCAGATTCCTTCGAAAGGTTCAGGTCTCGTGTCAGTTCATTGAGTTCGGCTTGGGTCAAAGGCACCGGTTAGTCGTCCTCTTCTGACCTGTATTTATCAAACTTAGCTGTATCAATCATGGCATTAGATTTGGAATCAGAACTATATTCCATGGTGACATTTGGCTGAGGAACAGGAAGATCGAGGCCAGGGGGACTGGCTTTATGGCAGAAGGAACATCAGGGTATTGAACATGGGGCTTATTTTTGCGATCGATGTCTTTTAGATTTGTCATTAAAAAATAGCAGCCGGTAACGTGATTGTGGCGATACGTGCTCTCTTTCTATACGATTACAGCATAAACATGTAATAATTACGAGCATCAATTGAGTTCTTGCAAGGTGAATGTATTACATACACATTTTACGTTAATTGAAATACAATCAATTTTTCCATAACGAGAGAGAAAGACGTCGCAATTTGGAGGAATCCAAACCTCCTGATATATATGATATATTATGCATTAACGAGGCCAACACAAGAAGGGCATAAGCACAATTTTTAAACTTAACATTTACTGGAGAAACACACAGAAAATTACACGACAACACGTAAAATTGTTTTGAAATCTATGTGATCTACCTGCTCAAATCAAGCAATTCCACTCATAATAATTATTTAAATCACACAATGCCGAGTGGTTGTGGAATTGAAGGGTGGAAAGCATTAGTTGACTACCCGACACGTATACCAAAAACCAGGGATCGTCGAGCAAGAGTAGACTACTGTCCTCTAGTCTAGTCGTCTCGTATGATCATGTCGCGTTGGCGTCGAGGTGAAGTAGACTACTTGCAGTAGTCCAGTCCACAAGATCCAAGGCTGTAAAAATGCTGCTCAGGTGAAATGGAATACTCTCAGTTTACCAAGTCCGTATAAGAGAACTATTGTGATTGGTTGGAGTTTTCATTGTGACTTGTGATTGGTTGGTGTTTTCGTCGAAGAAAATTGTACACCATTCTTTGTTTTGTGGGTAATAAATGTAAATTTCTGGCTATTAATACCGAGCTCAAAACATTTAAATTATTTTTTGTTATTGATTTTGTAAAATAAAGTCATTGTAAACAATCTTGTAGAACATACATCTGACTAATCTTTAGGTTTGAAAATTAACTGAAAATAAAATATATGATATTACATCTGATACGAATTGATTTGTTACTAGTGAAATAACATTTACAATATATAGACTTGGGGGACGGCCCATAACTGTAAATAATATACAAAAAACTTGCTTTACAGTTTGCAATACATCATTTTAAGTTACTATCAGGCCTTGACGTACGTTTTATCCGTTTCTTGATTTGGAATTTCAGTGTACAATTATATTAATCGTGCATATGTGTGGCTATCAAAATCACTTGAATATTATTTACACTTTCAGATTCTGTGATAATTATTAAAATACATATTATTGACCCAAATTTACACTCCAAGCAATGAGCACATCAGGCATATTTTGCTACATGAATTGCAAAAGGGCAGTGCAGCAAGTCCAGCAATATGATTGCTCACGAACACATACGGAAATCATTTGGTAATCGTAAGGAGTTGTAGAAGATGATTTCACGTTCCAAAAAGGAAGCCTTTAGTCTTAAGGACGAGCTAAGAAAATAATGCTCAAAAAGACTCAGTTTTGAAGAACTTATTGCTGACTGCCATTGATGATTCTTTCAAAACAACTAGAACAATGAGCAAGAAGTTTAACGTGAGCTGCATGACCATATATCATGAAATTATAAGAATTTCTTAAGTCTATAAGGCTGGAAAATAAATTCCACACGATCTTTCTGAGAACAATTTCCAACAACGTGTGAACTGTTGTCTTACTACGGTATGTTCAATTCCAAACCCAATTCTTAGATAGAATCGTTACTGGAGGTGAGAAATGGATACCGTACAATTATGTTAAACGTAAAAAACTGTGGCTCGGCCGTAATTCCAACCTTATTCCACAGCCTCGACGTAGTCTGCAGCTGAAAAAATTTCTGTGTGTGGCAGGACATCAAAGAAATTGTTCATTATGAACTGTCAGGTGGTAGTCAAACCATAAATTGTGCAGTGTATTGCCAAATGCTATGCCGTTTGAAGACTGTTCTAAAGAAAAAACGACCTTCGTCGGTAAACAGAAGAGGAGTGATCCAGCAACATGACAATGCCAGACCCCACACTTCAAGAGGGACGAAGAATTTCATTGAAAAGTTTGGTTGAGAAGTTTTGATTCACCCACGATGTTCTCTCGATCTTGCTCCAACAGATTAAAATCTCTTTAGACACCTGCAAAATCATCCTTCGGGACAAATGCTTACTTCAAGAGAAAAGGTTGAAATAAAGCCAGTTTATTTTTTGGGTCAAAACCAAATGAATTCTATGACAGAGGCATAAAAAATTTATAGAAAGGTGGAAAGAAGTCATTAGTGACAATGGTGACTATGCCAATGATAAAATAAATCTTGGTTTCGCTGAATTTTCATTCCAACCAAAAAATGGACAGAACTTTCGTTCCAAAAATTGACTGAACTTTCATTGCAACCTGATACTTGGCGTTCAACTCCCGGCATAACTTTTTTTAAATTCTGTTATCGACTACTTTTATCCGTGTTATTTCATATATCAGCAGAAGGCAGCATGGCCGACTGGTGAACGAATCCCCTGGCGATGTAAAGGACGTGAGTTCGAGACTCTCCTCCTGTGGTCTTTTTGTGCATAACCATTGGCGAATGGAATGATTTTACAGCCAGGGACTTTGGTACCGGCATAAGGGCCAAAAGGCTTCATTCTATTACTATTACTAAATGATCTTGCTACAAATAGATAATTAGTTGTATACATTCTTGGTATACGATTAACAAATATATTGACGACTAATTTCTTTTTTGAAATCCAAAATTTACTTGAATTTTCCACGCCATTAAAAGATGCCAAGTTTTGTGTATTACTCCAGTATTATCAACCGGAATTCAAACGAATCAAGTTGTTCACGTCCAATTCGAAACTCACATGCGTGATTTTGTTGAAGAAATTCAACTTAGGGTGCTATTTGCATCAAATAACTTCTCCTGATCTAACTTAGCCTAGTTTAAGTGCCTACTTCAAATTACCTGACAAACAATGATTTTAGAGTCCATAATTTCTCTTTCTTAAGCCAAATGGAAAAATGTTCCACATTCAAGCTGTAAGTATGACATTCTAGGAGATAGAAAATTTATTCAACAAAAATATCTCCCGTGAGACAATGGATATCCAACGTTATTTTCAATTTATTCAGTTTAAATCGTAAATATAGAATTTAAAGGCAAATTTTAGGTGAGTGGTTGCTCAAAATGGGCTAAATTATTCACTCAATACCCAGGTTAACACTTGTTTCGGTGGCGACAATTTTTGAGTTGTTATAACATATTTTCAGTGCTAATTTCAGGTATGCCGTCCATTTTCGCTAACACCTCCATTTTTCACGAAATATGAATCGATTTATCCGTATCAACCTATTTTATATTGCACACACGAATCATAAAATAAAACGAAGACTGTAAACAGTTTATTGTCACGAATATACAAATGCATGGAACAAAACCTAATACACGTTCAAATTTTTTTCTTCAAAATAATGCAAGTGAAACCACAAATAAAATGAGCATTAGTTTCGGAATCTTGTTTTATGAAACATTTGTGAATTATTAACTTCGGTAATACAGTTGTTTTATTAGTTCTATTATCAATTTGTCGTCCTATGCGTCTCTCATTGTGCGTGACAGCGATCAAGACTGATGATCAACAGTGA